>JANHGB010051779.1:0-21558 GCA_026283785.1 Coracopsis vasa | reverse complement strand
CTTGGGTGACACGGTTTAGTGTGAGGTGTCCCTGCCCATGGCAGGGGGGTTGGAACTTGATGATCTTAAGGTCCTTTGCAGCCCTAACTATTCTATGATTCTGTGATCCTAACTGTTTGCATAGAATTGTATGTTTGTGATCCTTGAGAACCCCAGAAGGAGTAACTTGGACAGTAGCGTATAAAATGTTATAATGAAAGGCAGCCCAGATTCCCATTTGTATTTTTTTCACAGTACAAGAGCTAGTGGACAATGAATTAAGTGTATAAGGCAGCAAATGTACACGTGCTGTACAATTATGCAAACACTGTTTATATAATTAACCCATCACCTTACTGCCAAGTGTCCTTTTACTGTTGCTATTCACAAGATATCCTATATATTTCACATGGATAATAGAAGTACCCACAGAGATGCAAATTTTTCTCTGTTACATCAAGTGGGAAAACTCCCATTTCCTTGAAGCAGAGCTGAAACATGTGCTTCCAGGCTGAAGCCAGCCTCCAGGGCTTGTATTTAGCTCATTTAATGTGAGGCCCCTGAGACAGCACCCTAAGGAGGAGGGCAGCCCCCTCAGCTCTCCTGCGTACCAGGCACTCCTCCAGCATGATGCACACCTCAAGGGGACTCAATTGCCCCAAGGATGCTTTCTACAGATTACACAGGGAGCCACAGGTAAACAGGTTCACACTGGGTTGGATGCCTGCAAACTAGATGGCATGGATTTTGAGATAAATGGGAGTATGAGCACAGTGCTTCCGGGATGCTTTTGCTACTCTTGGGAGCTGGGACAACCCTGGGAGCTGATGAACTGCTGGTGTGAGCTCATTATCCCAGGAGAGGGAAATTTGAGGCTGCAGGGGAATCCTTTTATTTTAAACCATGAAAAAATGTTCCTAGAAACAGTGGGCCTATTTACTAAGAAAATGAACCAATGCATTTCATGGTTTAAAAAGGCTTTTATAAGAGGTATTTCCGAAGCTGCAAGGCTTCCCTGTCCTTGGGGTACCTACACGCTGCAAGAAATTCCTGCTGAGCAGCCAGTGCCAGCAAGGAAAAATTGGTGCTTGAACAGCAGTGCTTTAAGAGCTTTTTTGATGCCCTTAAATAAAAGCTTACTCAAGTTTTAAAAATCTCATTTATAGCGGGTTTCAGTATTAAAGATTTAAATTATTTAGTGACTTGAGCTGAAACCAACCTCATCAACAGCTGCTGCTGGAGTGCATCGAGCTGTTAAGTATCTGCGTTGTAATGTGACAGTGGGGTTACAGCTCGCTCCCTCACCAACTCACAAGAGCTGACCTTGACCTCCCTGACTCCATTTTTCAGTGCCCTTGTTCTGCTCCAGCATCTGTGAGGTTTTCAGCTCTTATGATCCACGCTTGGACCTGTACTCACAAATACCATAATGAAGGTCAAGTGGATGGATTTATTGGGCAGTTTTGATACCCCAGTACAAATATATAGGGGGTTAACTTTGTGATTTGCCCTGGCCTGCAACTGTAGTGTGTGCATGTGAAATCATTTGTCTTTGAAAATGCAAGAGACCACATGCTCATGAACTGTGGAAGATGAGATTTGGGGTTAACCTGCACTGCTTATAAAAAGCTTCCTTGAGACCACTTGGAACAAAATTATACTGACAGAAATTTACTATGGGAAGCAGCACTCTTTTTGTGCAGAGCTACTGGCACAGGGCTCCAGTGCAGCCCCACAACTGATACTGTGGGTGAGGCAGGATCCTGAAGGTTGTCAGGAAAATGAGAAACATGGGGCGAAAACATCCCTTAAAGGACAGAGTGAAATTTGTGTGACAAATGTCACCTGTCACATTAGAAAATTGATGAATTACCACTTACTGAATTAGTTTGTCCTCTTCAGTGACTTGCAGAATTATAGCAGATATATTTCGGCTTGGTTTCTTGGCTTTATAGACCTTAGGAGCACTAACCTCCTCTGCAGCCCTCTCTTTGAAAGGGATCTGGGTGACTTTTTCATTACAAAGCTTTATCTCATAAATAAGTATTTGAGGAGGGCTGTGATTTCTGTTTTGGGTAGGTTTTACTGATTACCATATGTATTTATTTTCTTTTTGCTTGAAATGGATAGCTTTGCATTCAGTAAGAAAGCAAAATTTGTTTTGGCTGTAATGACAAACTGGTTTGGAGTGAGCAGAGCACATCTGATTGCCTCTGAGGATTGCCTGGGGAGGTAGATGTGGGAGGGAGGGCTTGAATTTCTCCTTCTAGCTACTCTACCGCCTACATGCCCAAATAAATCAGCTCCCTCCCAGTGCTCTCCGTCATCTCTGAAGGGCTTCGTTTGCCTGTAGTCATTAGTTTTCCCTCAGTGACAAAAAGAGACAGTGTTTTTATTGACCTTGACATGGGACCACTTTCTGTTCCCCATTTGCAGTGCTCTCAAAACATACAGCCATGCCCACAACTGTTAGCCTGCAGACAGTACCTTGGGGGAAATTTTCCTGCCCAACAACAAAGAGCAGCTTGAAAAGGAGCTGTCTTGATGCTTAAGTGCAGAAGTTGTTTTACTGCTCGGTCATGCTGGCCATGGCTTTTCGAAAGGGGCAAGTGATGCGTGCAGATAATCAAAGTGATGTTGAAGGGGTCAGATTTTCCTGAAATTCAAACAAGTTTCATGTTTAAACCTGGGCTTTTATTTTTATTAGGCAGACAGTCAGTCATCGCTTCTAGAATGAAACCTCAGGGGCATCTCATTGGAAATCAGAAAGCTGCTCCTTGGGAGGCCAAGGAAAGCTCAGCTTTCCCTTACCGTTGTGATTTTTTCTTGTCCTGCATTGTGCAAGGTCCTATGGAGTGACCCAAGAAATGGCTTTTCTCCTGAAACAAAGGAGGCCATGTCAGGAGGAGGGAAAAAAGAGGAGCCATAGATGTGGTTCTGTTAATGGAGCAAAATGAACCATTCCTGATGGGAGCTGTTGATCATGGTTCTAACAGAACTGGTTCCCACACTGGTTAAAACAAGTAGTTTTCATTCAGTCTGGCTATAATACACCTGCATCCCAACTAGGAATGAGTTGACATGGTTTAGTCACCATCACGTGTAACTCTTTCACAGTGCTTGATGCTGGGTTTTCTTCAAAATAGAAGTGGACTTAGACTAATAGAAAGTCATTGGCTTCAGAGAAGTTGCTCTGATTTAATGCAAGTGAGAAGAGACCTGGGCCCGGTAGCTGCAGACCCTGTTAGCTTCCCCAATCCTGGCTCTTCTGAATGCTCTTATGTTGCTGGTATGAGGAGCAGAAGGGGAAAGCTTTTCCACAGCAGTACAGGGCCTGTGCAGAGGAGAAAAGCAGAAGTGTACAGCAAGAGTAACAGGCTGATGGGATGGGGAGTCACTTTAAAACATAACAAATGCTTCAAACCATGAAAAAACTGATCTGAATTCAGTCACGGTGGGAGATGCACTAAAGTGTTCTTACTGGGTTGGTAAGCAGCCAGCAAAGTAAGTCATTAGCTGGCCAGAAATATTTTGCTAGATAAACAGTGATCCTGAAACTGTACCTCAGCATTCCTGTGACTGCCTCCTGAAAGACTGAACTACCTTTTTCCTTTCTTACAGTGGGTCGCTGTCAGACAAGCGGTTTATGTTTACTTCAAATGGTAAGAATAATGGCTTTATTTTTAGTTACTCAAATTTTACCTTTTTATTTAAGTATTTTCTATAGAAGATTTGAAAAGTAATCAGGAGAATGCCAGGCTGTGTCTAGAAGGGATATTTTAGGACAGCAATCTTTTAAAACTGGCAAGTGAATAAAAAAATTGAAGGGATATGAAGTGAGCTAGGAAAAAAACAACATAGAATAGGAATAGGTCGTATGTACATAGACGAGAAACAGAAATAGTATTCTGCTGTTACATTCCTGGTGCCAGCATATGAAAAATGGCAATCAGATAATCCCATTTTTATGTACTTCAGGCAGCAGAAAATGAAAGCAGTTTTTCTTCAGACATTTATAAACTCCATCTTCGTTATACAAGAAGGGAACGAAAACATAGGAGGAATGAAAATATATTTACATTGCACTGATACAGAACGAGTTTTTGTTTATGACTTTCCAAGATGCAAAAGCTTCTTTAATCTGTCAAGCTGTTCATTTGCATAAAACATAGCGAAGAAGGGGAAAAAGTTCACGCTTGTTCATTTGAATTATATTTCAGTCATCTGAGATAAAATCATTTACTATTCCACTGAAAACTGTAAAGCATGTACAGGCCTTTGAAACTGCCAGGGAATTATTTTTAACTTCATTGAAACCTTATTCCGCTGGCCTGTTTTCTCTGAAGAACCTTGATGTGCAGAAATGTTGTGGGTTCTTTGGTGGAGTTTGTAATACTTACCTGCAGCTATTATCCTCATGATATCACCTCCTGGCAGCAGTATCAAGGAGCCTCTCTGATGAGTAACTTTCCTAGCCCTAATTGCAGGTGAGAATCGTGAAATATTTACAGTAAAGTGCTCTTTTCAGTACAGTGCCTTCATCTGAGAAATGTTTTGTACAGCAAAATTAGTTAATGCCAATCTCTAAACATAAATATTATGTTTCAGAAGAAAAGAAAAAACCCAAGAAGTCTTCAGAGGAATGAGAAAAAACTGCAGGGATTAAAAAGCAAAATGGCAAAAACAGCAGATGTAGTCAGGAGGAGTCATCTATGTAGGAGTTAAATTGGTAAAGGAGTGGGCCCGCAGCACTCTGGTACTGGCTCATCCACTACAAATTGACTGGCAAACACACAGCTAATGGATAGCATCAGGCTAGCGCTAGATTAAGCAACATCTGACTTTGCTGTTGTGGGTGGTCTTCATATGTTGCTAGCCTAACATAAAAATAAGCTGTGAAAATGCAAAATAACTCCTTCGGCCTGTCTGTCTGGGGACTTCTAGGCTGCAACAAATCTCTCAGTCTGGAAGAGGGATTCCTCTCCAAGAGCCAGATTACTGCCTCTTCCTACTGGGAGGACACCAATGAATTTGGGCAGCTATTCCAGTGGTCTCCTGACAAGGCTTGGCTTCAAGTCCCAGGATTGTCTTGGGCCTCTAATCACAGCAGCAATCGTGAATGGTTGGAGATAGACCTTGGGGAGAAGAAGAGAATAACAGGTATGTTATTGTGTTATTGTCACTGTCTGGTTATTAGAAACTGGGGTTTCAGCTGGAGGGGAAATTGAATGCAGCTGAAAAGCTAATAATGCAATGTTTCTTTCATTAAATGTAGTGAAATGATCTACATTGAGGAATACTATTTTCCTATTAAAAAAAAAAAAAAAATCATGGCTATTTACAAGACTGGTCTTCCTACAGGGAGATAGGATTGAACTCAACTGTCATGTGTGCCTGATCTGTAAACATGCTGTTAGGCTCAGAACAAGATACTTAACCCAGGGACCAGCAGAGTCTGGATGGATGATAAATCATAAAGTCATAGCCTTTGAAACAATGGCCCAATGAAAGAAATTCCTGTTTCCATCTCCTGGTTTAGTAAAAATGTAAATTACAGTTCCTGCTAAACATATAAAGACTGCTGATAAGGACTGTAATATCAAAAAGCAATTACCATTTTTTGAGTCATTAATTTGGACTCTGTTAAAAATTCCATTGCTGTAAATTCACAATTTAGAAGTTATTTCCATTCTTCTCCCAACTTTTAAATTCAATTTTAACATGGTTTGAAAAGTAAATCAAGACCTTGTAGGACAAGTTCTCTGAACTGTTTAGGCCTCTGTATTTGCATTTAAAAATGTTCCTTTAAAACAGACACCTAACAAATGAAAACGTATTTTGCATTTTGTCAAAAGGGATTAAGACCACTGGTTCTGGATACATGACACTGAATTTCAACTTCTACATAAAGACATTTACAATGAACTACAGAAATAACAACTCGAAATGGAGAACTTACAAAGGGATTCTGAGCAATGAAGAAAAGGTAAGGGAAAGTGGGAGGGTAGGAAAATACAGAGCAATAATGTGCATGCTGCTTTGACACTGAAGGGCAGGCTTTCACTGTCAAGAAAGATTAGGAGTTTCAGACTTGTCTAGACTTGGGTTGTCTTCACCAGTGTAATTTACGGCCACGGAGTAGATAGTGAGCTTGTCGTAACAAGGAAATTATCCAGGGCTTGCTGAAGTTGTGAGACATACACAGGGAGGCATGTGTATGTCTGTATCGTCTTCTTAAAATAATGGTGTAATTAAAGCTGTACAACAGGCTGTTTGAGCAAGTCTTTAGCTCAGCTCAGCACTTGCCTAAGCTGGCAACACTGTACCAGTGCAGAAGCATTGGTTGGTATGGCACCAGCAAAGCTGAGATTCAGCTTTAGATCCACCAGGTTGGTCAGCCTACCCCTCCACACACATGCAAAGCAACTGACTCGGATAAAAGCACAATGCTGCTGGTGTAGCTGTGCCTGTGGACCAAGCTTCTGCTCAGGCTGTGTTATGGTCACCAGGGCTCTCTGCCCCTTGCTGGCAGCACTCTGCTGACACAAGTGGGCACAGCCTACCTCTGTTAGGAGCTGGTGTAGCTGAATGTAAAATAAATGTTTTTACACCAGGATACCTGTCCACACAACAGCTTTCACGGACTCAAAGTGACTTTAGCAATGAACAGGGAAAAGCAGTGCACCTAGTTCCTCCAGACAGTGGATGTGGTGCACAGGTTTGTCTGATAACTTTTTTCCCTGAAAACCTCATGTTTCCCTTCAAACAAAAAAACACCCATCAAAAACAAAAGCCCCCCTCCCTGCCCCACAGTGTTCAAAGTCAGACCTTCACTCATCATTTCTGAGAGAGCTGAGCATGCCTCACAATATGGCTTTACCTGGTCCTCAATCCTGATGGCAGTTTAGAGAACTTGGTGGAGCTGTAGAGAGATTTCCTACCAGCTCCGATTTTCTCAGCTTGTATGGCAGGAATTTCACTGTGCAATGTTAACTAGTTTAATACTTTTTAAATGTTAAACTAAGGAGGTGTTGGCCCCAAAAGTGACAAAACAACCTAGCAGTGACTGAACTGTGGATGCTAGCTATTGAAAATCTGCAGGCTTGCAGTTTTCTACAACGACTTGTCATATACAAACAATCCCATGAAAGTATTATATATGATTTTAGTTTCAGCTAAAGCACATGACAAAAACTTGTCCCTTCAGAACCCCATGTGGCCTGACATTTTATCTTAAGATATGCTGAGTTCACTTCCCTGTCTCATCAGGCTTTTTAGTTTTCCTCAATCATGCTGAAGCATTTCCAAGAACTAATTTTGCTAGGACTACTGTTCTGCACATGGGCTGTGCTGATTCTAGGGGATACTGTATAAATGCAGGGAAAAGGAGACACAAATGCATAGTTAACAGTCACTCTTCAAGCTTGATACAGAAAACTGACCATTTTACTAAAATATCTAGAAATATTTCACTTAATTTTTTCATTTTTACATTTTTATCTCCTATTGCCCAAGTAAGGGCAACAGTACTGTTGTACAGTACAGTACAACAGTGCTGCAGTACTATTAAACAAAAAATGATAGCATTATTATACCAGCATATATTAACTAGAAATTACATAGAATTGAAAAAGAGTGATAGTCTTTCTTCTCTGAGCTAACAGAAAAATGTCATCATCTGTCAGAACTAAAAAAGATTATTTCTTTCCAGAACTCTCAATTCCAAATATCCAGATTATCACTATATTAGTTTTAGGATAATGAAAACCTTTGAAGTTGGATGTCAGGAGCACTTTGAAGAGAGAGACTTAAACCAGAGCAAACAAAGTGGTTATATTTTGTTGCAGATATTCCAAGGCAACTCCAACTCCGGTGATGTAGTACGCAATAACTTCATCCCTCCAATAGTGGCCCGTTACGTGAGAATTATCCCTCAAACTTGGAACCAAAGAATAGCATTGAAGCTCGAGCTGATGGGTTGTCGAATTATGCAAGGTATGGGGTAAGCATTGCTCCCCAGGGTCCCATGGTGCCTCCAAAGGCCCCTGTGCTACCACAGTGCCACTGATGTGCCCTTCTCTTTTGCAGCTAATAGTTCATTTACACATTCAATGTGGCAGAAACCAAGCCAGAGCACAGAAGCCTCACTTGGAAAAGAGGACAGGACTGTTACAGAGCCCATCCCATCAGAAGAAACTAACTTGGGTAAGATGACCTAGTGCTGCATTTTCTCTAGGATGCATCACATCTTCAGCCCAGCCTGAGTGAGCTTTAAACATTCTCACAAATCAGAACTTTTCCCTTCAGACTTGATTAAAGGTTAATGACAGAGATAAGAGGGAGAAGCATAGGTTCTTTTTATCTTAAGGCATGAAAAGATATTGATGTGTGAAACAGCCAGCTTTTGTTTCCCTGCCATATGGTTTATTTACTGTGCTTGGTAGGTGGTTCAAGGGACTATATTGAGCACTCAGCAGTTTTGTGGATCCTCACTCTCTTCCTGTATTTTGTAACTTTTGTATACATAAGGCAGTGGTCTCAAAAAATGTTACCTTCTCTCTACACAACTACCACTTTTTGTAGAGCAGGTCATCAGCTCTAAGTAGTGTAGAGTAGTGCACGGCTGTGTAATTAAACACTTTCCCATAGTGCTTGTGCTCATGGGGACTCAAGACAACCTTAATTCACATACTTCTTCCTGTATTTGCAGTCTTCATGTTTTAATGTTGTAGAGATAACTTCTTAGATTTAAAAGCAAACAAACAGAATTTATTGCTTATACTGACTGTTTGGTGGACCCGTAGCCAGGCAGGAATTACCAGACCCAGTACACCAAACACTGCTACCCATTAGGTAGCTGATAATTGTAGAAAGAAGCAATCACTGTAAGAAAAAAAGCTCTTCTGAGAGTGCATTGCTCTGGCTAAGAGCAATGTTCATCTGTGCAGCGATGTGGGTAGATTGTACCAATGTTCACTGAAAATGAAATCTACTGAGATTTCATCTGCTAAATTGTAAATACCCTGTGGACATGTGTACTACCTTATTCTCACAGCCTGATAAGTGTCTGTAGGAATAGCAGGAGATGCACTCCTGACAGGAGAGCCATCCCACTGCTAGTTCTCAAATCCCTGCCCTAAACCATGTTGTGTTAGAATTTACCAGAGGCTAAACAGATTTTTCCCTAGCTCCACTCCAGGAAATCTTTGAACTATTTTGACTGAAATGTTTCAACCAGTTCAGCACGAGCCAGATACTCAGCATGTAAAATTGCAGCCTCATTTGACAGTTTCATAAGCAACAGAAAACAGAGTGTGTATAAGTGGCTTTTAAAAGTTACCTAGCGTGTAATAAGAAAGAACTGCTCTTTGTAAGGATGCATATAGATGTTAAGTCAAGTGTCAGCCTTGACAAACTATGTTTAACTCTTCATCTCAGCACTGTTCCACGTAGGTCCATGGCAACCAAGTATGGCTGAGGAGTGGTCTTACAGTTTTCTAGTTTTACATTTTCATGCTGTCTTGCACGGAGTGTTCCTGCAAGATTACCTGCCTTTTGCTGTATTCTCTGTAGTAAAAATCACCAGCTTCAGAGTAATTTGCCATTTAAACTCTTATCCTTTTTTCTTTTCCTTGTGCAGGCTTGAAGCTTACAGCTATAATTGTCCCCATCTTCATCGTGCTGTGTCTCTTCCTGTTCTCTGGAATTTGTATCTGTGCAGCCCTACGCAAGTAAGATACTGGCTTTTGTCATAGGAGGCATTCGTGGCTGCTTAGCTAGCGTGTCCAACTACGTGCCCTCTTTCCAGAGCCTCTTTTCCAGGGAGCTGGAAATCGATCCTGTTCTGTGGTCTTCCTTTTAAATAGAACTCATGCCTTGTCTCTGTAAATTGTATTTCTTTTTGTACATCTCCCCTAGTCAGACAAAAATGAAGGTAAAGCAGGTCAGAGCTGCATACCCCAATCTACAGGTCAATGTAACCAGTAACTGTTTTCTTCAGCCTACAGATACCCACAAATACTAAGGTGTAAAGCAATCTAAACCAGATTAGTTTCCACACCAAAGCCAAGTAAAAGTTCAGTGAAGGGAGGATTTGAGCTATCTATCTGGATCATTTTCTTTTATTTCCCTCCTGTTGTGTTTCTGCTTCCCAGTCCCTTAAGTTAGAGCACTTAATCTAGCAGGCTGAAAGCTGAGCCCAGCTAGAAGGAGTTGCACATGTACACTGGTAAGCAGCTAAACCCAAGCCACTTCATTTCACAAGCCAGAGGAGTGGAAGAAGCACTTCTAGCTGTGATTCCTGCTAGACGTCCATTCACATGAACCTCCACTTACATGCAGAGCCAGGAAATGCTTCTGTGAGCAGATGGGGATTTGAAGTATAAGCAATGCCCTCGTGAAGTTGCTTCATCACTAGCAGTACCCAGCTCTGACCTGGATTGCCAGTAAATCCATAAACTAGCCAAAGAATTCAGAAGAGCAGACCCAAAGCACACCCTGGAGTGACACATACAGACATGGACACATCAAATCGATGAGTGCCAGACACAAGAAATTTGAGCCCTGGCACTCACAACTTGCATATAGATGGGGAAAACCAAAATGTCAAAGCACTGGTTTTGCACGCCTTACGTTCTAGTAAACACCAGCCTCCAGGAACTCAGTGAAGTGTTGTGCTCAGCGGCTAAACACAAAGGCACTCTCTGATGGAGCTAAGGCATGAAGCTGAAATGCTGTGAGTGCCTATGCTTATAAATGCTTTCCTCTCCTCACAGGCGAGAAGCCAAGGGACTTTCTTATGGATTATCCAGTGCTCAGAAATCAGGTTAGTGGAGAGTCCTGCGCTGTGTCCTGTCTTGTCCATTGGGCCTATGGGAAGGGGTTTATGCAACTAAGCATGAAATGCTTATGAAATAGTATCCATGTTTCCTTGTTCAAATTCACCTTCTCATACAAGGGAAACAGCAAGCAGTAGTCCCACTTGTGTCATCCTAGAGCTGTGCCCTGAGAAACAATATAATTTGGTTTCTATGACAGAAAGGCAATTAGCAAAAGATCTATTATACAAAGTGCATGAATTAGCATCTAAGAGTGCTCCCAGGTGCCCTTCCTTTCCTTCCCTCCTCCAAAATACCTGTTTTGCAGAAAATTGCCGCTTTCCTTTTCCCCACATCATAGGGGATTGCCTTTCTCCAAGAAAGCAAGAGCTAATAATATTTTTATGGCTTTAATATTTCCATCTCGCTGCCCTCCCTGGTTGGGACTGTATTTGTAAAGCCTAACAATACTGAATTGTACTTCATGTGTAAAATCTGAATAGGGGATTGGCTTGAGGACTATGCTTTAGGAGATGCTTGCAAAACCCTAGTGAAGTATAATCTTTGTCTTGCTCAATAATGCTTTCTAGAGCAGTCTCCTGTCACCTTGGAAGCTGCGGTTTAGCTGTTGTTCCTGGCCAGCCAGCACTGTAGAGGAATATCTTTCTAAATCTCAGCTTTCCATAAAAAAAGAAAACCACTAAGCAATTCACATCTCTCTTGACAAGTGCCTCGCAGTAGCTCAGCTCTGAAATTTCATCCCTCAGCAGGTGCTGACGTCAGTGAAAGGAATGCTGTTACCCACTGCAGCTCGCCCTCATTAGGAAATTAATTTGTACTTAACATCATATTTGCTAATATGATTTTTCAAGGTCACATCATAATCCTTTCTCACTTGCTAATGAGGACAAATCCCAAGAAAATGGAGATAGCCTCTTACCCAGTCAGTTCATTTGTTGCAAGTGTTCTTCATAAATCAAGCTCCTAAGCCCTTGTGGACCAGGCTTGGGACTTAGAAAGCTGGGAGCCAAACCCACCTCTCCACAGACCTCCTGCCGCAGGCTCCAGGCAAGTGCCTGACACTGTAGATTTTTGATTTTGTGTCTCACAAGGGTGTTGTGAGAACAAATTAATCGTTGAGTGCAGGTGCTCAAGGAAATGGAAATGGAAATCAAGGAAATGGAAGCAATGCTACTTTACTGGATAAAGAAAAAAAGGAATTTTTAAGCATTATTTTTGCCACCTAAGCAATGGCAAAACATTTAACTTATTTTAAAGCTGGTACCTACACCTACAGAGTTTTAGCTCTTCTTGCCAAGAAAATCCTCTATAAAGTTTTGTTTTCACTTGGAAATCTCAGTTGATGATTCACTTTCTCCCTTTCAATTTAGGGGGATTTTTTTTCTTTTTTTTTTTTTTTTACAAACAGCCCATTTTAGTCTTGCTTTTTAACTACTTTTATATATTGACACCAAAAATTGAACTTTCTGAGAAGTCTTTTGATTGTAAGCCTTTAACTTGCTGATAAACCTTCTATTTTCATTTCTTTATCACAGGTTGTTGGAAACAAATCAAGCAGCCCTTCACCAGACATCAGTCAACTGAATTTACCATCAGTTATAATAATGAGAAGGAGACACCACAAAAACTAGATCTGGTCACCAGTGACATGGCAGGTAACAACTGCTTGCCTGTGATGCACTCATTTACTCTGCTGGCAGAGCAGGTAACAGGGGGAAGGACAGGCCGGCAATATGACAAGCTCCAGCTCTCATGCAAGCTGAGGCCCAGGAACAGATTTATCTGTATTCATCCCAGACATATAGTGAAGCAGCTAAATATATTAGAGGGAAAAAAGACCACTATTTTGGAAATGTTTATCTCGGAGTTGTTGGGAAAGATTTTATGACTGAAATAATTACAGCTGAAGGTAACAATGCAAGGCACTCAGGCATGGATGCACTGCAAGAATATGCCTAGGATAGGGTAGTTTGTCTCTGCTGACTAATTTTTGTGGTTTAGTTTAAACAAAAATGTCTCTGGAAATTGAACAACATATAATGCCCCTTGCTACTGGGCAAATACAACAATTACTTGGCTGGTTTGTGGGTGGGACTTCATGCCCAGCTGGAAGTTGTGCTGAGTGAGATCCCTGTGCAGCCTTCGTGGTGCCTATGCTATTTTGGAGATCAGGCCCCCTGAAGTGGCAGCAGGTAGATGAAGGAGAAAGAAAAAACCACCACAGTGCTTCTCTCCTGTTCTACCTTGGCTCCAGATCACTGTTTGGACAGAGCAAATCCCCACATTGATACTATTTGCATCCCAAAGGGATGACTTCTTTGATTCATCCTCTTAGCACATCTTATCCCTGCCTAGTTTAGTCTGTCTGGAAGGGCTAGTGAGACCAGCCATTTCATGGGATCAGTGATCAGCAGTCTTCCAGAAAGATTAATCTGCTGTTTCCAGCCTCCAGACCCTAGAAATTCCTTAAAATTCCTCCAATGCATTTGGCAGAGAAATACATTTGAAAAACAAGTGGATGGTTACTGTAATTCCATATGGTGCTACCCTTGATATCTTTCAAAGACAGCTTCAATCCTTTACAGAAACTTTCAGTATAAATGTGCAGAGACCTATCAAGCAGTTTTATCTCATGAAGGAAAGGGAATGAATAAAGGTTATTCACCAGTCATGATTATCTGGGTCCTGTGGCCATGTCTGGGGAGCCTCTGCTCTCTCCATCCTTCCGTCCTGCCATGTTTGTTGCAAGTCTTAACTCTCAGCCTACCCAGGCAGCTCCCCAGACTTAGTGTTTCACCTACAGTCTCCTTAAAAATAAGAAACATGAAATGAAGATGTGAACGCAGCCCAGAAATTTGCCATTTAATTAATTGCAGAGAGCACACAACTTGCATAAAGATTAACATGCTGCAAGAAATCCCCTCCCATCAAATCCCTGGCTGCCTGCTGGTTCCCAAAGTGGAGATGCTCCATCCTGAGAGAGGGAGATTGCTGGGGATGGTGTCGGCGATGCCAGGAAGAGCTGCAGCACTTAGTTAGTGAAATATCATAACACCTTCACCCTACATGCTGAAGTTTGGGATGTAGCCAGGAGCTGCCAAAAAGATTCACAGGACATATGGCATCGAATTCGACGCTCATGTCAGATGAGCCACGATGCCAGAACAGAAACTGAGCTAAGTTCTTCACGCCTGCATCAAAACATGATACTTTAGCAGTGTCACTTACTAGAGCTGTTCAGGCCACCATATGTATCTGTAAGAGATTATCACTAGCACCGAAGCGAGAAAGTTAGAACACTGAATTTCCTCATAATAGTTAGGGCTGGATATTTGGAAACCCTTTTAGTCCAGATCTCCTCCTTACACAGCAGCCTGGCATCTGCCTTGACTACAGGTACAAACACATAAGGCTGCATTTCCTCCATCCCGGTCCTTGCTCCTGCTTGTGCCATTGCCCATCTCCTGGTCTGTTTCCCCTTGACCGATCCCGGTTCCTCTGGCAGTACCGGTCCCACTTCTCCTCCCGTGGCTCATCCCCCTTGTGTGCCTGCAGCAGTGCAGAGCTGGCTTAGTGCGTTTCACACTTCCCTTGACTCTCTTGGCTGACGTTCCGCCTAGCTTCATCCTTCTTGTCAGTCAGCTACTGCGAGATGCCTTTTAAATAAAGCCGGCACTTGGTCGGGCTCGTTCGGAATCCTCTGGGCATTCTAATTATTTCAGAAGTGGAACACTTGCTTTGGAGAACTTCTCATTTGTGGATCTTCAGGCAATGTCCTTTTGTCCAGTTTGTTGCTAATGTTTTGTTGACTTATCTCAGGTTTTAGGGCTTTTGAGTATACTCCAGAAATTATGTTAACTTATTTGGGTGGGTAGGTGGGGAAAGGGATGGAGGGAGTAAGAAAACGGGTGGCTTGCTTGCTTGCTGAAGAGGGTTACAGGACCAGCAGTGGGGAAAGGTTTTCTCACATTCTTAATCACCATGTGTTTGATACAATCAGAGTCATTTTTCAGTATAAAATACATATCTATGCATAAGTATTGTATACATAAAATAACCATTCTATGCCTTATTGAGCAGTTCATGCTTCCTTTTAGATTATCAACAGCCTCTCATGATCGGGACTGGGACAGTGACACGGAAAGGATCTACTTTTCGACCCATGGACACTAAAGATGAGGGAAGAAGGGGGAGTTTAGAGTTCGAAAATCACTACCACTGTCCAAACAGAGCTAACCGGCATGAATATGCTCTGCCGCTGACCAGCCAAGAGCCTGAATATGCCACCCCCATCATAGAGAGGCACATTACAAGAGAGAATAACTTCCCTTCTGAAAACGGCTACAACATACCTGTAATCTCATCTCAAATACACTCCCGTTCTTCTGGCAGCTTCTCTAGTTCATGTAAGACCGAAACCATGAATGGAGACTATCAGACACCCCAGAGTGTCATAAACTACGACAAACCCAAAGTTAACGGTGTTCTGACCTCTGTGAGCTACAGCACGGACTACCAGAAACCTCAGCCCAATGCCCTCGGGAGCGAGGGTTACTCGACACCCAGAGACTGCCTAAAACCAATAAGCCAGACAGCAATGACAGCTCTCTTGTGATCTGCCGGAGCAGGAGAGACACAGAGCGCAGGAACGTCACTGCACAGCTTTCTGAAGCGAAAACAGAGTTTGGAAGGACTCTGCTGCGGGAGGCAGAAGGCAAACAAGCCCCTGTGTACATAATATTACAGTCTTGCTGGGTTCTGACATCTGAAGAAAGCATATGCTGTTTATCACTGTTTATAGCAAGAGAGATGTTATCAGTGAAGACTGTACATCTTATTTTCTGTAACTGATCTCAGTGCTCCACTTGCAATGTGTGCAATTTGTACATAGCTTTTATTTAAGGAGAATTTCTTAAGTTTCCTTTTCACCTGGGAGATCGAAAGAACTGCAGAAATACCTATTTAAGAAAAACAGTCCTCCTTCTCCGTCTTTGTTTTACCTGCTGTTGGCAGCTGTAAATGGTGTATCTTATGGTTGTGGTGATTCATCTCCTTTCCTATAACTGAAGATAGTGCATCACTGTAGTTCTTACTGGGAGGGTAAAAGAAGCAAAACTACTTAAAGCATAATGTGCACAAGAGAAGGCAGCTGAGCATTTAAATTCTGTGCTCAAACCCACCTTCCTGGCTGCTTTATTAGCAGCAATTCTTACATGCTTGAATTTGATCTGTTGTATGACCTGAGCCCGTCTAACTTGCTGTTCATGATAGAAACAGGTAGAAAGGCTGAAACCAGTTCTGGGTTCAAGCCAAGGTGATCACTCTGCAATAGAAAAACAAACAAACAAACAAACAACAAACCCAACACCTGTCAATCTGGGGCTTGGGTTTTTTTTCTTCAGGAAGTGTGTGTGGAGCCAAAATTTGAATTTGCAGCTGGGAATTAAATCCTGTTCAAGCCCTAACTGATGCTTCTGCTGCTAAACTATAAGGAAATCTGTTCCTTGGCACAAAGCAGCAAACTTCCTGAACTCTTCATTGCTCCAGTAGGTAATTTTGTGTCTTACAAGTTTCTATTTGAAATATTTTGATGAAGTAAACCATGGTGTGCGTCTGGCTTGCTGCTGCTGCAGTTAAATTTGCAATACAGCAGATCAGCACAGTTGTGTTAAAATAGTTTTTCTTCTGCAGCTAATGTTACCCTTAATTCTGGTTTTGGACAAACTTGAAAAAGCACGGGGATGGGTGCAATGTATTACATAGTAGCTGGCTTCTCTTTCAGCAGAGGCGTCATCGAAGCAAAACAGCTTCTGGTAGCAACTGGGACTGTCGGCTGCCCTTCTACCTGCAGTGCTTGGAGCGTCACTTTGGATTCGAAAGCTTGTCCTAAATTGTCTTCTTGAGAAGAAGGACTGTGCTATATTGAAAGCACAAGGTTGTGAAACGAGACTAGTAAAACTGAGCTCTTTAAAGTCGCTATCTGAAGGCCCTCCATTTCCTTGCATGTAAATGTGGGATAATTTGCAAAGGATGCAGCAAAGACTTGTAGTCTGTTCTCAGCGTGCTTTCAGATCCTCGGGTGGAAAGTGCTGTCAGAGTACAGACTAGTTGCAGTGGTACTACTCACAAATATTGCCAATTCCAGCCATACCTGAGCTTCAGGCAAGCTCTCAGTGGGTTCTTTCCATATGCTTGTTTTGTGGCCATTCCCTCGTGTTGCCACACCATGCATGCAATTCCCGTGCAAAGAAGAAAGAGTCAAGGTAACCTCGTAGCCTTCCTGTGTTTGCTGTCAATACAGTTTCTGTGAAATGTCTAAAACACCTCAGGTCCTGAAGTGAAACAGCAGCAGCCTGTTTGTTAGACCGAGCTGGGCGGTGTTGTTTACCTTCTGTTGTTTACATGTCTGTGTAAATAAAGAACACTGGTATTTGTAAATCAGTCACACAGGCCTGCTACTTAACTCAGTGCACTTGATCATCTCTGCGCACCCACTACCATCACATATCCTGTGGGGTGAGAAAGAAGTGTTCCTTATGCTCTGCAAAAGCGTCAGTTGCACTGCTGCAATTCACGGTCCCAGTGTGACAGGCTAAAAAAAGATCCTTACGGTGCCCCATTTAGCCTCGCTCTTCTGTCCATAAGCTCTAAAGAAGAAGCAACTGCAAACAGCACTGCTGCTGGATGCATATAATTGAGGGAAGGATGAGGATGCCCTCCTGATGAGCCTGAAACCAATATTCTGCCCACACTGCAAATTAGCCTGGCTCATCACTTGACAAACAAGCCGGACTCAGTAATCAGGGCTACTCCCCACCTAATGAGGCACCTAGGTAATGCAGCAGTCCAACAGGACCAGCCACAGATGACACTGCTTGTAGTATAATAAACGCTTTCATGCCTCTGCCACAGCAGCATGCTACAAGTGTCAAAAGGGTTCTTGGTAGCATGTGCCAATTTCTGACACCATTTAAACCCATCTTAGCACAGTTGGTTTAGCCTAATGAAAAACTGGATCTCAATATGCACCTTACCTTCATCTCCGTTCCCCTCACAAAACCCTGCAAAACGATGGCTTAAAATGAATCCCCAAACATCTCCATCCTCACCACCTAGCTTGGTGGTGACAGGCACGGAAGCAAGCACAGCAGCTCTGTAGTTGATCACAGCTCACCATTATCACTGCCGTGGTGCTTCATGGTTCACTTCTGGGTGACTGCTGGGGGTGGTTAACACAAAAAGCCTTGGGCTTTTCCACCTCAGCCTGGGAAACAGAGAGCTCTTAGTGACCCTTGCAGCAGATATGCAAGGGAACTTCCTACCTGTGCAGACTCCCTATCCTGACGGTGGTGGAGATACTAAATCCTGGTGTAGGAAGGAAGGGGGACTGCCTCAATCTTCCCAGTGGTAGTGCTCATCCTTGTGCTTACCCTCTGAATGGCTTCTCACGTACTGGTACCTCAAACTCCAGCCTGTCTACATCAGCCTGTTCTCACCATCAAAACCAATCACAGGATTAACACAGGCAGCCTCATCAAACAACACAGACTTTGAAATGTTGTTTCCACAGTGAAGGTTAGAGGATGAGCCATTTTGAGACATTTACACACTTGGGAGGGCTGCATTAGCTCTGGGTTTCTCTCAAACACCTTTAGAGATTGTGTGAGAGCAGAGTCTGACCCTCTGGTCAATGGTGACACTCAATAGCATTTCCATACCAAACTTCTTTCCTGAGCAGGCACTCCCAGTAGGCCAGGACAGTAAAACTAAGCGAGAGTTCACATGAAGGTTAACTATTAACTGATCATAGCACCAAGGCCCTGCCTGTCCCAGTTGCAGCTGATGGTAAGCCTCTGACTTAGCTAGAGCAGGGTCATGTACTGTAACTGCACATGTCTCTGACCAAGGGAACACAAGAAGGCAGTTCTTGAGGTAAGAAAGTGTAAAAGATGATGTACGCTACCTACAACTGAGAACAAACAATGACAGCTTACCATGCATTCCCAGCTGGTGCTTATATTTAGAAAACAAACTAACAAACAAACAAAAAACACACAAAAAACCCAACTACAACAAAAGTCCCTGAAACACCACAGGAAAAATACAATCGGTTTTTGCTCTCAGCAGCTTAGGCTGGTGAATAGATTGTGAATTCTTATTCTTCTGTTAAGTAACTTTCCAACACTCAATACAAACACAATACAAAACCGCTTTTTTTTCCCCTATCAAGTGTATCTAAAGAGTCTTTCCATATTTCTTTTAGCTGCTAGAGTTTTAACATCAGATATTAAACCCTACCTTAGTACCTACCAGAATCTTTGCATCCAACAGGCAACAGATTAAAACTAGTCCTTGACTTGCATACTGGAACTAGGATTTCCCAGCTCACTGGATGTACAACTCAGTCACTCATAGCATCACCTGCTTACTTTACTGTCTTTCTCTGGATCAAGCACCTGGCTTCACTTCCCTCTCCAGACACTGTTCGCGGGCTGGGTTCACTCAGCTCAGCAGCCCACTGGCTACAGTGGTCTCTGCATAGATGGGGGAAGGCAGAAAAAGCACTGAGTCCAACCTACACCCCTGCACCTGATGAGTATTGTAACCACTGAGCTAACATGGCAGCAGCCTCAGCAGTGTCTTTAGCACCTCTGTGCTTTAAAATGGGGGAACCTTGCTTCAGTATTTAAAAAAACCCCATGAGGTTGGATTCCAGGCTTCGGAAGCAGGGTGTGAATCCCATGGCTTGTCTGCATTACCAGTGTGGCTAAAACCAGGAAGACTGAGGTTTTAATACAGACTTTCCTTGAATTTTTCCCACCAACTGCCATTTGGTAGTTTTTCACTCAGTGAACAGATTTTAGTGGAGCACCGTTTAGGTACGAAATATTCCCCGCACAGGATGGGACTGTCAGGCTGTAGGTCCTGTTACAGGAACTGACACTTAACTGTGTTTACCCGTTTGGTGGATTGCTATCATTAAAATATGTATGGTTTGATTTCCATGGTGCTGAAGACTCTTACCCTGTGCAGACACATGGCAAGGACTCCTGCACTCTCCCCAGCACCACTCCATCATTGCCAGACTCTCTGAACACATTACCATAAACTGAGCTGCTCCAGGACTCGTCTCCATTGCACTGCAGGAAAATGGGCTTGTGGCCATGCAGAGTACTGCAGAAGGCACCAGAGGCCTTCCAGGGCTCAGGTGATCTAATCTGCATCTGCAACACTGAGCAAACCAGGTGACCAGTATCAGAAACTGGTAGAACCCTTGTCTCTGACCTACACCCAGTGGTGAATGGGAGAAGTTTTAAGGGAAACCCCCAGTCAGCCCTGTTGCAACATCCCCAGTAAGCCCCAATTTCGCATCCATGTAATACAGGTGGCAATTATTTGACATGAGGACTCACTCAATTGCTATTTCTGAGGCATCTAAAAACCACAGCAAGAAAGCACTACTGCCATAACAAATTACTCTGTTTACACTACGTTACTTTAACATCATTTGACCTTAAATCAGTAGTGTTGCATTTCAGCAACACTTTCAAAAATGTGCATATAAATTCACCACTGAGGTAGTTAATAAAAGCTAAATTAAATGCTATCATTTGTCTGTGTCCTGGCTTTTACCAGGAATTTTTCTCTAGTTTAGTTCAGGAGGGCAAGTAACAAAAAGCGTTCTGTGACACCTAAGAAAGGAGTTGGTGGTCTTACAGCAGTCCTGCTCGACCTCTCTCCAAAACCAGGCTAGCTCTGCTCAGCAAGTGGATGTCTGAAGGACACCCCTAGCCTGTAATCAGTCTCGTCCCAAGGAATGACAAGGTTGTGTTGCTGCATTCCTTTTCTCCTCATTATTTTCCATAATGAACGTTCCATACTGCCCTTTTTTTTTTTATTTCAATGTCAGCTGTGATGCAAGCTTGCACTGACCTCCAGCCTCCACTGTGATAGCACAGCATGGGGTAAATGAAAGCAGAATTTAGCATTTCATTTGAAACTCATCAGTGTTGTTGATACCTATACTGAAAATCACCCTGCTATAGCTGTGTGGGTTTAAGAAGACTACCAACATTATGAAGAAGCAGCAGCAATGCCTATGGATTATTGAAGACAGAATAAGTTTCAAGGAACATGCTTATTTAAAGGGAAGCTGCCATTTCTGCACAATCACTTTCAAACTTTAAGTAGAAACCTCTCCTGAGGGTTTCTTTTTTTGAAGCCCCCAGTACAGTCCTACCATCCATAAAGGACACACAAGACAGGGTCAGATAAAGCATTTCTAAACTAGATAAAGTGGTTTAAAACTAGATAAACACAAGAGGGAAGACATCCTTAGTTGGGGGAAACTCATGCTATCCATGATAAGGACGACGCCTAGCATCTGACTTTCTGTGCTATCTCATTTTATAGTCTAAATATGAGAATTTGGAGACTTTTTCATTCAAACTTCACCAATGTGTTTAGGCTTGGCCTCACATAGTGCATCTCTAAGTCCTGAAAAGCATTTGCTATCTACAGTATGCAGAGGTTATTCAGTAACCTCTTGTCCTGGGCTGAGTTAATTCGTTATTTATTCAGACACTTGCAACACAGCTACTGAGCTGCCACGTGACATCCAAAAGATTATCATCCCATTTATTTTTATATGGTCATAGGTATTAAAAACAGAAATCCAGGAAGGAGACAACTTCATTAAGTTAAAGCACATCATTTTTCCGCATAGCAAAAAATATAAGCC
>JANHGB010051778.1:0-49007 GCA_026283785.1 Coracopsis vasa | reverse complement strand
GTAGGAGCACAGGAAAGCTACAAGACCTGTTAATGGCCACTGAGTCATTTGTATCGTTAGATTAAGAAATAAGGAGTTAATCCACTTGACATAGCACTTTTCTCATTATTTAGTCTGCCTTACAATCATTAGTCTTAACGGTAGTTGAATGCTTCTAGACACAGTATATCAGGTCTAAGTAGTACCTACTCATACTAATAACAGCATTAATTAGTATAGCGCAACAGAGGAAATAAATGGCTACAATACTAAAACGTGTTTGCCTGATAATATTGGTTATTTGGTATTAAATATGAAGAATCATAAGCCTTGTCATTTTGAAGACTATTATATTTGATACCAAGAAGCTTAAACTCTTCTTCAACAGTCCCAAGTATATACTTCTGTTAATGAAAAGCTCCATCTTCTTTATTGTTACTTTTTTCTTCTCTTTTTTTTCTTCTTTTTTTTTTTTTAATCTTTCTTATGGTATCTTTCCATCTTATCCTTCCATCTCCAGAAACAATGTCTAAATGTATAAGCAATTAATACATCAACAATAAAAAAAGAAAATAGATTGGTCTTAATGCTTAGTAAGTACAAATAATGCATTTAAATGCAACATGAACACTGCTTTCTTCCTGACATACAATCACAAAAGGATTGTAAAACTGCTAGTGTGTTTGACCAATGAGTACCAGGCAATATGCTTGAGTCTTTCTAAGTAGTTGTTTCTCCCTCTTTGGGATACAGTGTGCTTCATAATTAGCCCAATTAAATTCTGAACCTTCCCTTAAAGGCAACAGATTAAACAAAATATGTTCTTATCTTTTTGAAAGTAGAAATAGTACAAATATTTCTACTAAACCATGCATCTTTCAAAATGTGTACCCCCTTCCTGGAAATTACAGCAAACAACTGAGTGACCAGACTTTCGCATTTTCCACATCTCTTCAGCTGTTAGCTACGTGCTGTTATTAACTGCAAACCCTAGCATCAGACTTGGGGCATCACACAGGCTACCTCCCTCTCAAGCAAGTCAAAGACCGCACAGTTAACATCACCTGAATTGACTGGATAATTAAAACAAATTAGTGGGTTTGATGTTTTAGAAAATGATTTGGCTTCATGAAACCACAGCATCACCTCTTCTTTACCCATCCATTGAAAGGTGAAGATGGAAATTCTAACCCATACTACTTTCCATAGGATAACATCAGAGACACTTGGTACATAGTGGTTACTGTACAGTTTTTCCTGTTGGGCTGTTATTTTATATTTGCCTGGTACTGAAAAAAAAACCCATCATGGATTGGGAAATTTTTTATTTGTTTCAAACATCTTGTCTCTATTTGTCAAATTTGCTCAATGTGCTTGAAATTTCATTCTGATGAAGTCTATATTACATGCTTAAAAAGACAGTTTCAAATATGCTCTCATATTAAAAACACACATTTACAAAGAATAGTCATATCGAGATGTCATGTATGTTAACAGTAGATAAGGACATTTGTCCTGCCCATACCATGGATCAGTTTTGGTTAAATCTGTTAAACATTTAACCTTCTTGACTCGTCATAGCCAATATTCCCCTTTACCTCCTGCTATTGGGATATAATACACTTAATATGTACTTGTAATCTGTAATATAGTACCATACACTGGAACAACTTCTATATACTTTTAAAAATCTTAATTTACTCATTGCATATAGCTATAAAAGCAATAGATAAATGAGCATACAATCAATGAAGCTGCAATGGGCATGAATAATGATCCCAAGGAAAAGACCTATAATACAGATGTAGATTCTGCAGTGTGATTTTACTACTTCAGACAATCTCCAGTTAGTAGCAAAACTTATAAAAATGAAATTAGGATATCTTACATGAACAAAGAACCAAAGTGAGGGGCAGATTCTCAGTAGTAATCTATATTCACTTTCCTGGTCTAAATTTCCCCCCAAATTCTCACAGAACCATTGGAAATACAACAAATGCCACCTCCACTCACCATTTTCTTCCCCCTTCCCCTCAATCATATGTAATTCAAAATAAAACTGTATGAAAACACGTTAGTATTGCACAAGATGTATATGCAATTTTACCCATTTGATTCTCCACAAAATTGTCTTTTCATATGAAATAGTTGAATGTAGCTTATTAAGAAACACCTCTGAACCACTTTCTCCAAAGCTGTTAACCAGGCAATACAGAATTAATTATGCTAAATATTATGGGTATTCTTATTAGCCTATGATGAAGTTTATCTAGCTTATGATGAAGGGAATTATCCTCATGTAGTGACAGCTGTAGCCAACATACAGAATCAGAAAACTTAAAAGAAAGACATATGGGAATTCCCTGTGGTGAACAGAGACGTAATTAGTTATTTTCAGAAGAAAAGTTTTCCACCTCTCACCTGTCAAAGGGAAGAGGAGGAACTGTGTGACTGAACTGTGTGTCTGGTTTCCGAAATCAGCAGTATCGATTACCGTATCACCTCCTTAGGATTAGGACAGCCCACGCTACCAAACACTGCACGCAGTGAGGGAAAGATACTTTCTCTCTCCACGAGAGGGCAGATCTCGCCCACACACGATTTCACCCTCATCGTCCTCACCCTGGTGCCAGCAGCTTCTTTCTGCTGTAACTGCTGCGATGGAGAAAGTTCTGCTGTGGGACCAGGCACCAGAGGGAAAGGCGTGTTTCTTCTCATGGAGCTGAGAGGCGCTGTATCACTCCTAAAAAGCATTTCTTTTTGTGTTTCTGCTTTTAAATTGTATTGATATATAGCCCATGTATTATACTGGATTCTTACTTTTATATTTAAAAAGACTACATAAATAATGTCTGTATTTTTGCTAAAGGATTTAGATGGTAACAGGAGAATTCTTCCTAGATAACTTCAAAATAACACATTCTAGTATAACACCTTCCTCTCTTTCTAGTAGCATTATGATTCTGCTGCTTTTATGTCCACAAGCAATGCCAAATAGAGCTGTTTGCATTTTTTATGGTGCATAACAGTTCTGTGGACATATTCAGAAAAAAAGAAATAATACCTACATTAACAACACTTCTGCCTTGGGTTCCAGCTGCTGTGTCCTAAGCAGGGAAAAAAAGCCACTCTGCGCATTGCAGCTTCAAAAAGCTTCAACTGATATTAATAGACATTTTGTTTTCCAGGTCACTAGAAATTGGATACACCTTCAAAAACAGCACCTTCATGAACTCAAGCAGAACTTGCCAGTGATGCTCCTATTCTGATGTGCTCACTTCAGAGGCTGGGGAATAGACACGGAATCTAAACAAAAAATCCTTGAAATAAAAGATGTTCCTATGTTACCTCTACATGATTGTCCCTCTTCTGCTGGTCTTTACAAAGCAGAAACAGATCTGTTGCCACAGTCCTCTGGATTCCTACATCCTCATTTCTGTTTCTCAAGCAACAGGGAGGCTGCCTTGAAGAGACCAGGACATTTGCCTGATGCTGCCTGGCATGGTCCTCAGACAGCTATATGCTGAGGTGCACTGTCTTTGCGCGTGGCCATGTTAAAAACTGAAACAGGAGAAAATATGAAAGGGAGTTTATAATCTGTGTCATACAGGCTGATGAGGAGAAGCTATGGGTTTTGTCAAAGCCTTCAAGAGAAGTTGACAGAGCAAAAGATATAGCAGCCCAGCCTCCTAAGAGTATCTGCACTATCAGATTAACAAAAAAGGAGAAGCTTACTCTCTCCTTTATAAATCAATAAAGAACAAAGTTGAAAGCTTTCGAGGTTTTCTTAGACATTAGCTCCTCAGCAGTGATACCCTGGCTTATCCACACTTAATACCAGCAAATCAAGGCAGCAAGAAAAAAATCCCTCTTCATGGGAAGGCCTAATGAAATTCAACACAAGAGAAATCTATTTTGAACAGCATCAGTTTATATATATGGCCACTCACTAGCAGAGAATTGCATGTTATAAAGTCAAGAAATAAATGTGTTCACTTAAACTCTGCCTATATAGCAATTAAATAAAGGAAAGAGAGAAGAGTTGCTCCAGATAGCAGGAAGGTAGGAAGGAATGTTTACCAGCCATGGCCAGATTGCATGGAGGGTTGTTTCAATGTAGAAGTGGAAACAAGATAAGGAAACAGAAACAATAAAGGGATCACAGACAGTCTTGAAATGGGATTAACCTAAAGTCTCTTCTGCCAGAGCTTGCATTCCTGCCCCAGTTCCAAACTGTGGGAAGGGAAAAACACAGAGAAAAAAAAATGGCTACTGCTGCAGAGAAAAGTTGCACCTGCCTCTGCAAAGGAACCAAGATAAATCTATGCTCCTATGACCATCTATTAAGCTGTATGAGCCAAAAAGTCTCCATAGCACTACTTCTCAAGTTGGCACCATTCTTAATACCTTGTGGACTTCTTTCTGACACTCCTCTTTTTTTCTTTTTCTTTTTTCTTCCCCAAAAATGTTCTCTATGTGTTATCATATATATTTTGAAAGTTGAGGGCAGGTGTTAAATGTCTGTACATGTGTATTGCAGTTTCAAACTCCATACCCCTATGTCTTTAAGAAAGCCAAATGCAAAACTTTTCTGTCACATTTAGTTATTCAATTTCTGGACATATTTCTTTGCTTTTGGCCAGATAAAATTAAAAAGAATATCTTAAATATATGCATTTGAAATTGATAACAGCCGCTCTGTTAAAATAATGGAGTATAAAGAGAAAAAAGGCTTAAGAGGAAAGGTTTAAGAGAAGGAAGAAACCGCACTGGGATTCAGGGACTAAAGAAACAGACACAATGGAGTCCCACTGGTTTCATAAGCCAGGTTCGAGATAAGAAATCCAGCAAATGAGCACAAGAATTTTTATCAGGATTAGTTCTTTAACATGGAGTAAGCACGAAAACACATGGTACAAATTATGCGTCTCTTTGTTACCTGTAAAAGACCAGGTGATAATTAGGGTGTGGAAGAAAATAAGTGAAGATATAATGTTTCATGTGCAATTTAAAAATCACACACATTATACAAAAGTAGGTATTTAAGTGTAAGGTAATAAGTGTATTCAACTTGGAAATAACTGCTGGAAATAGGAACATTCAGAAGTATTAGACTGCTTTCCAAGTTAACTTATACGAATTAGCTTTTCTATGCAAGCTGATGATGTAGGTTATCTATAACGATGTCCACAGTGAAAGCCAACACATGAAAAAAATCAGTAGTAAATGTCTGGTTGTGCGTGTTCTGCAAATTGTGCAGATATGAAAGTTTAACTGCTATCATTTATCATTCGAATCTTAACGTTGGCCAAAAAGACGTGGAAATCAAACTGCCTACTGAGCAAGGAGATTTTCATAGCCCTTAGGCTAATTGGAACTGTTTAAAATTCCTCTTTTAATTTTTGAGGCAGAAGTAACATAGATGAAAATCTAGCTAACACTATGCCTCCTGGTAGAAACAGTCATAAAGGAAGGATGGCATTCAGGTCACCCATATGAACAGAACTCTGCAGCACTTTGCTTCTCTAATAAGAAATTATATCCTCTGTGAAATACCTAAAAAATAAATAAAAATTTAAAAAATTAAAAAAAAACAAAACAACAAAACAAAAAACCAAAACACAACCCAACAACCAAAACATTATGGCATCCTAGAGTGAATACAAAAATAAGCGGCAGGTTCTAAAGTTTTTAAAACAGTATGTTTCAGATATACCATATAACCAAGTTAGAAGAAAGTTCTAAACCATCATTTTTTAAACTTATCATTAATATATCTCAAAACCAAATAGGAATTCAGGGACATGTCTGAAAGTGAAACACTCCCATACAAAGAAGTCAGTAGTCTAGGAGCCGGCCCATCAATGCTGAGAGCCTGCAAGCCAGAAAGCCGCAGGATCAAGAGGCAGATATAATTTCTTTCCTCCTCATGTATAGTAATATCTTTCTGTAGTTCAACAAGTTTGTTATTAACCTATTAACCTTTGATAATGCTACTAAACTGCACAAAAATTTTATTCATCCACTTTACAAGTAATATAACAGAGACCATCAAAGTCTCTATAGGCAAAACTATAAAGAGAATCTAGCTTTTTAATATACCCGTACGAAACTCATCTACTTTATCAAATTGCTTTTTGATAGCAATACTAGGAAACCCCAAGTTTAATTTCTCTTGTCCACAAAACACACAATAAAACAACACTGGCAAAATCTGTGTTATGATGCATCCTAAATGCTGATCTACACAGAAGTTGACTCCCATTTATCTACTATCCCTTTAACTCAGGGAAATCTCTGAAGACAATTGGTCCAATTCCTGTTGGTATGACTTGAAAAAATTAAAAACAAACATAATGGTACGTTAATAACAATTAAAAGGCATAAAAGAAGGAAACAAACTATTCTGACTGGCCCTATCTTGCTAACACTTAGGTTCAGTTCTTTAGCAATATTTTGAAATGTTATCCAAGTTTTTAAATTTTTGCAGGTTAATGACAAGCTCACACAATTTGGCTTTTTGTTTCATCTCTATATGAAACAAGTAATGATATATGTAGAGGGAATTCTTTCTGAAACAAATCATCATTCTTAAAAGTGAAGTTTACAGCAGTCTACAAAAGGTTTGGAAAGAAATAAAATATATATACATATATATTTCCCATTAAATTTCACACATGTAGCAACACAATAACGTTCGACTACAGGTGTGCCATATATGGTCTTAGATGCAACTTCTACAGCTTCTCATATGGCTAGCTTTTAAATACACAAATATTGGTTCAATAAAAGCAAGTTTCCATAACATGAGAGGTCTGTGACTACTTAAAGTCCTGAGAGACGCAGAACTAGTTTGAACAAATCTATCACCAACTTATAATCAGTCTTAGGTGACATATTTCAGACAAGAAACCCCAACTTTTATTTGTCCAAGAATATTTCACTAGCTTGCTTTGTTTGTTTGTTTGAACCAGAGGCAAAGAATAGGCTGAAGAAGATAAAAACCTCCCTGGTTTACTCGGAAAAAGAAATGCCTAGTTTTTTCTACCATGGATGACTTGGGAAAGGGGCACTGGTGCTGGACAGCTCCAAATACCCCAGTTAGAAAATCAAATCCCTTTTAAATCCCTTTTTATAACAGAAAGTCAGAAGAAAAATTTCTTGCACTAATTGGGAAATCCAGGTTTCTGTTGACTTGAATTATTTTCCCGTCCCAAGGTAGAATATCTCTTCCTGTGTTTTGATTTCTACAGTTCAACTCATTGAAATTGTGACAAATCTTTTCACAACTTCGCAAGAGTATACAGGCACAGCATTGGTAGACTTAAAAATGTGCTTCTCAGTCCCTGTTTTTTTCCAGTCAACTGTTGTTGCATTCATATATTAAAAGCCACTTAAATATTAAAACATATTGATGCACTTTGATCACTTTCCTTGCTGTCCAGAGTGAGGCAGCTCCTCATCTCGGTAGTTTCTCCACCCTCTGTGGAGATTTCTTGGCCATGCCTTAACTGTTTGTACCATTCAATAGCTAGAAAAACAACAGTTTTCTGATATGAATACAAACCAGTTAACAAAATACTTGCTATCCAATCAAGGAATGGGTTGATATTATCAAGTCACTTTCATAGCCCTACCCACTGACCTCTTTTTTTCTTCATCTTTATGGATGTTTTTTATACTTCAAACATTTTTTTCCTGTTTACTCCCTCTGCTATTTAGTCCTTCTAGCAGCTGCATGAGAAGAATAATACCCAAAATGAAGGGGAAAACATTAAACTATTAAATTCTTAGTTCTAAAAATGAATTTAGGAAAACAGCACCTGGCAATTTCAACTACCTACAATCAAAAAGATACTTGGTCAGACATAGAACTTATTATCAATTGATGAATTCTAATTTGTGCTCTCAATAATACAGGGTTTGCTAGCTCTATTTAAATATGATTACGTCTGTTGCTCTTCATTTCAATACCAATTGTTTTCTCTAAGGATTTCTCTATTACGCAAATGAGCAGCAAAACATTTAAACACTTCAAAAAGTAAGACTGAAAATTTGTAATGAAAGAATTATCATCTTCATCTCCTGAAATATATAAAACTAAATACATGTTAGGAAATCTCTTCTGCATTACATAATGACAATCTTCTGTTCAAATGAAAACTGTCCACACCATTCACAGAAACATCTGGACTGAAAACATTTGAGGTCACTTAACCATCAGGACCTATCTTGCCACAAAAATCTACCTACCCGCTGGTTTCCAAAAAGTCACAAGCAGAAGAATTGAGGATGCTTCCTTAAACACTCCATAAAATGGAGGCTTTTTTTATTGTTGTTGTTAAATGAATACATCTCAATGGTTAAAGTTCTTACATGAGATTCTTATAATCCTGTAGGTCTAAATTCACTTTGCTAGACAACAAACGAATTATGAGATAACACTACTATGTATTGTCTCCATTTCACCTTCATAATTTTCTCCTTTATAAAAAAGTAATTTAATTATAAATCTGTCAAATCAAAACTATAAATTTCCATTGGTTTCTATTCGCTTGTGACTATCTCTCCCAAACCAACTTCTAATGGTCCTTTTCATGTCTCTAAATAGCAGTGATTAACTCTGACACCTTCTGAAGATGCTACGTTAGTATATTTCATTACAAACTCCCCAAATCCATAAATAGCCATATATATGAGATTGGTAGGATACCTGCACATCCTGCTAACTGAGAAGGAAGGGAAAAGAGCTGACGAATTGTGGCTGGTTTCCCACAAGACAAGATAATGCAGCAAAGAAAAGGTATTCCTCTGAAAGGAACTTTGTAGAACGTGCATGTCAGAGCATTACGTATATGTAGAGCTACTAACTATCCAATCCCACTCTTTAGTTTATTCCTGGCAAACTGGGAATTTATTTTCTTCTGAACCTCTGCAGTTTTCAAGTTTACAGCTTAAACAAACAAAAAAAAAAAGTGCCAAAATGATTACAATTATTCATATGAAAACAAATATCGTTGGTTTTCATTTTGTAAGTGCTTAAGCAGTAGTGGATATGCAGTACATGGTATCATTCACTCTAACTGCTACTTATCCTATTAATTATCATTTCTAAAATGCATAAAGGAAGCTATAAGTATCCCAATATTCTGTTAAGTTGGTACAATTAAGAAAAAATCCCAAGAGCTAAGCAAAATGCAACCCAGACACTATGCACTGTTAGGGTATATTGTCAAAGTTACTAGCTGAATCTAGCTGTACTCATCTATATACTGAATCTATACTAGCTATACTCATCTAAGCTTTATCACTGAAACTTCTCAAGAGAGAGAATTTATGTAAACACAGATGGCAGAACCGGACCCTTTGAGGTAGCCAATTTTTTTTACTTCTTTACCTTTGTTCAACTACCTCATTTCCACTCCTTCCACAATGATCAGTGTCACATTTTCCCTGTGACATGGAAACCATACCTCGCTTTAAAAAGATTTATCCTGTAGACTGTAGTTTTATAATACAGCTGTAGATATCAACTAAGCCATATGGATCTCAGTGGGTATTTTCAGTGCACAGTCTGCAATTTTTAATTTTCCAAATGGAATATGTAGATTCGTAACATATTGTTTTAAACAGAGAGAACATCTGCTCAATGTGTTTCATACACCAAAAAGAAAAAAGTAATTTTAAACTATATATGAAAAATGCATTTAAAAATACTGGAAGTTTCACAAAACAGATAACTGTTTGGTACAAACCAGGGATACAGAGGCATCTATAGCTGGTTCCAACACTGCGACAAATGCCATGTGCACAAGGATTCAGAGCACAGAAATCAATAAGCTGGGCACACGTAGGTCCTGTAAATCCAGGACTACAACTGCAGGAGAAGGCAAGCCTATCTGCATAACAGGTTCCATTGTTCTGACAGGGAGATGATGCACAAGGGTCTATTTTTTCTTCACATGAGGTTCCTAAAAACCCTAAAAGAAACAAATGGATTTTATAAGTAAGCATTCTGCTATGTATGCAATTTTAATAACCAAAGCAAGTTAAAAGTCATTGATATAGCTATATTTCTATTTTTTTAGTGCTATGAAATTACAAAATTACAGACTTCCTATACATATATTAAACTCTAATTTTACCCATTAACATGGTATGATAAAATACCATTTTATCCATTTATACCATTAACACGGTATGATAAAATGCTTCAGGTAGAATCATACTATCATATGAATAAGGCAGTGAATTGCAAGAATATATGTTGAATCAGACAGTGCTTATCCACTTTACAAAGTACACCTGGCTAGAAAAGCAGAAGAGGTTCTCTAAAGATCAGGAACAGGCTAGACTGGAAAAAAAAAGAAAAGCCAAAACTGACCCTTTTTTTTCATTACTGCTACTGTGTATGTTAAGAATGCTTCTAAAACAGCACATGAATTTACTTGAGCTTCAGTAATTTAGAAGAGTACCTTTTACCAGAATATCCTTCTCATTAGCAGGAGAGACAATGATTTTTTAAAGCAAAAGCATGTAAAATTTAGACCTAAAGAAAAGGATATTCTTGCAAATGAGTTTTTTTAATCAGATGTAGAAAAGACTAATATTTGAACAAACAACAGTATACTAACTATAGTTTGTATCTATACATACACATACATCATATATATACATAGTAACATGATGTGTAGTTATTGTACCCAAAAGCTAGTCAAGAGAAGTATATTCAAATTCCAGTACTCTTCTAAATAAAAGAGAAAATTGTCCTTTCCATTCAATTCTAATATTTTTTTTATAATTATTTGGTCAACTTGTACAGACCATCAGTTTTCAGGCTTAAAGATTCCTGGAATATCTTACATTGCAGAACAGCTTTTAACATTACAATACATTAATCACTGGGAATGAGAAATTAGGAGCAAATCAGGCCAGTCTCCACTCAAGACACAGCAAGCCAGCTTTACCTACACTCTATTAAAGTGTAAACCACAGTGCAAAAGGCAAAGAACAGACCACATTGCCACTGCTACCCAGAAGACTGTAGCAACATTTCAGACACCAAAGAAAATAGGCAAATGCATTAAAAAGTACTCTAGGATTTGAAAAATATCTAATCAGAAATAGGGAAAAAATAAATTTAAACAATCCACACAAAAAAACCCAAAACAACCTCAAAGCAAAAAACCCACACAAAATGTGTCTGATGGCAAGAGAAAGGATCAAGATGGAGGAGATGACTCTTCTATAGCATCCTGCCAATGACTCAGAGCATGAAAACCATGACAGGTAACACTATGGATCAACACTCAATATTGAAATCTTATCCCTGATGGAATGAAGCAGATTTTTGGCCTTATGTGTATAGTTTTTGCATCTCAGTCTCACAGATGGATTAAAAGCAGTTGATGTATTGGAACTGAACTCCTATATTGTGTAAAGCTTATGATGAATACCAAAAGTGAGACTGAATACCACATTCAATACATAGTTCATGGCATCTCATTATCTTTTACTGACTCAGTATATATTTTTGTTCTAAATAACGTCATTCCACATTTCAAGCAAGGTAAAAATCACCAGGAAATAGTTTTCAGTTAATTTGATAGATGTATTGCTTTCGGGGCATTTTGATTTTTTTTTCTTTTCTAATTATTTATTATTCACATTCAAGTGAGTTGAATTTTGTTTAACTGTAATTCCAGCACGGTAATCATGGATAGCAAGTCAGGAGTTGACATTTCTGAAAACAAGCACATAAGAAATTCATTTACATTTTAAAGCGTAACAAAAAAAAACCCCAAAACATTTACTAAGAAATTTGAATTCTATAGTTTGTTCTTCATTGACTAATTTGTTGCAAGTCTTTGGTCAGAAAGATCTAGTAAACTGGACATAACCTCTCAACTTGACTGAGCTCCAAGACTTGAAGAGAGAGAGAGGGCTGAGATAATCAGCCTAAAGACATTAATTTGGCAGCACACAACATAAAAAAAAAGGAAGACTGGCAATTAATTTTGAATATCCTGATGTCTTACTCAAGGAGACACTCCATGGAACCACAAAAGCTCAGTGAACTGCATCAGAAAGAGGGGGAAATTGATATTAAGCAAAGGTGAGTAACGCACACAGTGTATTACACGGATCTACTCAGAGAATTAACAAAACTAAGTAAAAGATAGAAAGGCCAGAACTACCCTGTGTGTTTCAGACAAAACTAGGAGATTCTTGGGCACTGTTGGCAGCAGGATTTTAGAAGCATCCTCAAAATGTTAAGTCCTGGACAAATGACTTAAAAAGCCACATTTCTCTCATATGTTCATAAAACTTACACCAGAACTATGGAATGAAAAACAAAGAAAAATAATCCAATTAAGCAAACCCCCAAAAAAGAGTAATTTAAAAAAAAAAAAAAAAAACAACAAAGAATCAGCAACAGACCAGGAAAGAAAACCAGGTCTGGCAAGGCACAGGCAAAGAACCAGCAAGAGCTTTCTGCCCTCTCAATTTTGCTATCTTATGGCTCAGATTGCATTATGGGCTTTATCAGGATCACCTGCACAGCAGTGCTGAAGAAGGAGAGCTTAAAAACAGATACTGTGGAATCTTATATTAGAGGTCCCTCCTGTAGATGATAAGTGCACAACCATCAGAAACTGAAAAGAATGAAAACCCTAAAATCAAGAATCTAATCACAGCAACAGTATGGTGGCATATGAAAAAAAAATAAATAAAATAAAATCCTGGACAGATTAAAAGGAATCTCCAAGGACTTTAAACTATTACCAGGAAGAGATCAGCCAATAAGTCCAGTGAAATCTCTACACTAACTCTGAAACCAGATTAAAAAGGATCAAAGAGATCTGGGGTCACACAATGACACTAATGCTGTTTCACTACAACCTTTGCAATTATTTTCTCTACAAAGAGAAGCTTACTGGCAGATGGCTAATGTTTCAAGTGACAAAGCACTTCAAGAACACAGGCAGGTTTAAAATACACTAAAACATGTTGCCCTTGTGCTATCTTTGACTGCACTGTGAAATGTGTTTAGTTGATTCTGGAAGTTTAAATCTTGTGTACGAGTTAACTATCCAAAAATAGTCGAAGCAGCAGCAGTTATAAATCTGAATTGAAGATCTATTATTCTGGCATTTCTGAATGTACATTTAAATCCATATCAATAAAATTGTTGCAAACAAATAATGCAAATAATAAATTTGAAAAGCAAATTCAGAGGTGTATTGATTGAAAACAGAATAAAATGCTAAAGGAAAAAAATCCCAGCCCTGCATCTACGTTATCACTGGTGCAAGAGGGACATGACTGAAATATAAAGACTACTGGTGATTTGAAAGACCTAAATGCAAAGTTTACTAAATGAATAACACAGAAAATGAAGAGGAAAGGCAATATTTGTGCTTACACAGTTCAGACCATTTGGCTAGTTGTCCAGAAAAATAAAAGTATTAAATCAAGTGATATGCTTTATATATTGCTACAGACCTCCTGGGCAGTGATAGAAAATTTTTCAGAGATAGAAAACCTCTGGATAAAAGTCAGTTTTCTCATCATGGTGGAATTTTAATTACTTGGCTATTGAAAGCAAAAGAGCTATGTATAAATCAAGGAAGTTGAACATTTTCCGAAGACACCGTACAACTGCTTTTTATACAGTCTGCAGAGCAACAAACTTGCCTGATTGCTATGATAAACCTAATTCCAAGAATAAGTCTGTGAATTCCTATGGCTCAGGATTACAAAACTGTTAAATTTTAAATACAGCGATAAATATTAAAACAGGCAATTTATTATTTTCCCTATAGAAAATTGTTTTATGAGGAAATGCAAGATATCTGATAGAATTTCACAAGAATTCTGTAAATGAAAAAAAAAAAAAGATACTCATCATAAGGAAATATGAAATCATTAAAATGTAATTGTAAGATTTTGATTAAAATTCACACTAGCTAAGTCTTTACAGGTAAAGATGAATAGAAGCTCAGCCCGTTAAAGCATTAAGGAGAAGTGTATTAAAAATAAGAGCAATTTGGGAAGATGCCAGGTAAAACCATTAGATTAGCAGAAAGTATCAGAAACTAAACAGCCATAAAAATTTTTAATTAACAACAAAATGTTCTTCAGGTAAATTAAACTCTCTTATGGTAATATGAAGAATTCTGCATTCTCTAATCACCAGTAACCTTGGGAAATCTTCCATATGCAACACCTGTGTGACCTAGTTTCCTGGAATCAAGATAATACATAGTTTTATTGTATGTAAACTTAAAGATGTTAAAATCACATCTGCAAGATATAATACAGAAAAAAGGCTTTTAGATGAACAACGAAGCTCAGAAAAAGCAGAGACCTTGAAACTTCAACTATTCTTAATCTAGGCAAATAACTTCTATTTCCCAATTAAAATTCATGGTGACAATGTGCATTTTATAGCTGCTACTGCAAATCAGCACATATGAATCACAACTTAGCATCTTCTATAGCTGTCAACCTCTTTCAAACCACAGAAACCACAATAAGAACATTCATAAATTTGCTGCTTTACAGTATTTCCAGAAATACCTGCAGGTATTCAGGTTTTTTCAGTATGTTGCCTAGCTGTAATCCAGTAATACTACTGTCAATATGGTAGGACATTATACATGGAAGAAAATCAGAGGAGATGTTTAAAAGTGATATGGAGTTTTATGGAATCATTCTGAATATAAATTTCAAACATCTGTGTTCAGGTCAACAGATGTTTACTACATGTAGATGTTTAGAATTTCTAGAAATTTCTTTGCATAATCATTTGAAGGTAATGCTTGCTAAATGTATGTTTATTACCATGAAACTTTAAAGATGATCAAAGATCCCTACCCCATTTTAAGTACAACATCCCAAACATCCTTTTCACAATAATAAAGACTCAAAATTTTTAACAAAGTCTTCAGTCCTTAGTGTTTCTTAAGCATCTTCACTATAAATTTGATTATAAAATCCAATTTTCCCTTCAGTACAGGTGACTCAACAACATTAGATAGCAGTTTATTTTTTGACACATTTTGGACATTAAAATTGACAACATATCCCACAAAAAATGGAATCTGCAAGCATAAAGAAATATTCCTTTCTAAAGGACTCCTAAAAGAGTAAAGTTGTCTAAAGACAATTAAATGTTCATATCTAATCTAGGCTGCTTTTTCAGTGCCTCAGATTTCACCTTCTGTAAACTATCACATGCTTCTTTCATGAACACATCTCATTCGTAAAAGAAATGCACACTTTCAAGATCATTCCTCATTGTCTCCATCTCATTCCTGTATCTGCCATCTTTTCCTTTTCCCTTTGTGAGATACTTTCCCCCCCCACAAAAAAAAAAAAAAAAAAAAGAAAAAGAGGAGGAAGAGCACAATTAAAAGCAAGGGGCTTCCTTTAAAATCCGACTGATGCAGCAGTGAAATGGATTACTATGAGTGCCTCCAGGAAAAAGCAGCAGGTCATAGTAGTGGGTGACTCTACTTTGAAGGGCACAGAGGCACCCATCTGTCAGCCTGACCCAGTCTCAACGGAGGTGTGTTGCCTACCAGGGGCTCGGATCAGTGATGTTGCAGAGAGGCTGCCTGGTCTGGTAAGTCCTACTGACTATTACCTACTTCTAGTTGTCCATGTGGGTGCCAGTGATATAGACAGCAGTAACCTGGGAATCATTAAGGACTACAGAGCCCTGGGAGACGTGGTTAGGGGCTCTGGAGCTCAGACAGTTTTTCATCAATCCTCCAGGTCAAAGGGGAGGACCTTGAAAAGGCTAGGTGGATTTGGCAGGTTAATAAATGGTTAGAACAGTGGTGCCATAGTCAGGTGTTTGGGTATTTAGAGCATGGGAATCAGTTTGGGAGGCCAGGTCTACTGGAGGCTGGTGGAGCTGGTCTGACAATGAAGAGAAAGCACGGGTTTGGTAGGAGGCTTGCCAGACTGGTTAAGAAAGCTTTAAACTAGATGTGTTGGGGGAGGGGGACATCATTCCATCCCAACACACCCAGTCAGTTGCCAGCACCTGTAATAAATGCTTTGAGTGATGCAGAGATATTTCAGGCGCTCCAGCCAATGAGCTGGCTTCATTTGGAGCTTGGCTCAGATGCCTCTGTACAAACGCCCTTAGTATGGGGAATAAACAAGAGGAATTAGAGATGTGTGCATGTTTACTGGGATATGATATCATTGGCATCACAGAAACATGGTGCGATGGCTTCTATGGCTGAAGTGCTGGAATGGAAGGTTACAGGCTCTTTAGGAAAGACAGGCCAGGCAGATGGGGAGGGCGAGTAGCTATTTATGTCAGTTATAGGCTGGAGAGTATAGAACTCTGTCTGGGGACAGGTGAGCAGTCAACAGAGAGTTTGTGGGTCAGGGTCAGAGGGAGAACAGCTATGGGGAACATCACTGTGAGGATCTGTTACAAGCCACCTGATCAGGAGGACTCTAGATGAAGCGCAAGCAAGACAGACTCTTCATTAGGGACTGTAGTGATAGGACAAGGGGTAATGGGTTCAAACTTAAACAGGGGAGGTTTAGGTTAGATCTAAGGAAGAAGTTCTTTACTGTAAGGGTGATGAGGCACTGGAACAGGTTGCCCAAGGAAACTGTGAATGTTCCATCCCTGGCAGTGTTCAAGGCCAGGCTGGACACAGCCTTGGGTGACATGGTTAATTGTGTGGTGTCCCTGCCCATGGCAGAGGGGTTGGAACTAGATGACCTTAAGGTCCTTTCCAACCCTAACTATTCTATGATTTTATAACACAGAGATAGTCAAACAGGAGTAAAAACAGAAAAGAGAAGCACAAGCAAGTAACTTGGTTCTCCGGCAGTGCGAAAGCTGCTATCAAAAGGAACACTACACATCAAGCAGTGGCCCATCAGATAACATCTACATTACTCACTTTGTGAAGAACAGCTCTGGAGGGAGGTGAAGGGAAGGTTTTTCTCTCCTGTGCTCCAGATCTTCCACATGGCACAGAGGAGTGGCACAGGGCCTTTGGCACAGCCAGCTAGTGCACTCGCAGGAGCAGCATTGCTGCCTGTGGCTACGTCAGGGCCTGTGGGCCAGGCGGAGCTGGCAGCCTGCCCCATTCCCATTCACAGGCTAATTGCAGCTGGCATGAGCTCCCTGAGCAGGAGAGCAGCCTCAACCCCCAACAGCTATCAAGGCATAAATGCCTTTTAGCAGGGCACTCAAGAGCTATGCTACAAGCGCCGTGTCCCAGCCACAGCACTCCACATACCAACAGCAGGGGATAGGCAAGGTGACCACCCAGGGACCTCAACCTACCAGTAGCCATGCCCCATGGTCAGCATATCAAATGGCTATAGGAGAGAAGTTGAGACACAGCCATCATATTCATTGATAGGTCATCAGGAGCAAGGAATTAAGGTATGGCACACACAGAAACAAATACAGCAGTTCTAAACCAACCAAAAATCCCAGTAGCTATTTTTCCAAGCATTTATTACTGGAAAGACCCTTTCCTGCAAAGGATCCTTAAAGATCCTTGAACAGATTTCTTAAGAAAAATGAAAATAAATTATTGACCAAGTCTAACATCTAATAATTTTCTCACTGATTTTTGCTACTAGTTATAAGGCAAACAATTTTCAGAAGTCTTCCAAACACAAGACCTGCACTGTTGTCAGAATGTCAGTGTCTGTGTTTCAACACAGCTGTTAAGTGGGTCATTCATTAAAGGATGACACTTCAGAAAAGCAAGGAATCAGCCTAAAGAAATTACAAATAATCTTCATTATTAAGCAAGTATATGTTACCAGAACAGTTACCAATGACTTGTACCCTTAGAGCATACATAAGGTGCTGTCAGAATAAAAACAACTTCCACAGATCAAGAACACAAATATAATTAGTTCAAGGTTCTAATCTTAATTATAAATAACTAACAGAAGGCTTTATAATTGAGAGCTTTCATTCCTGATAACTTTTTTATGAGCAATTTAGGCATCTGCCATTTCAGTCAGCAAACTGTTATGAAAGCATGCATTTTAGCATTATGATGTCCTCATTTCACACAGAGTGTTTACCAATGAGAATCACTGAAAGGCTTTCATGTAGAGAAATAAGAAGTCCAAGTAGAAAGGAGAATTAATTTAAAATTTGGGGGATTGAAATCATTCCTTCAGTTTTGAATTACTGCACTTACACACATTTTAGCCAACTGGTCCGTATGCAGAACTATGCAAAGGGAGGCATCTTTTCCTCACACATTTACTGGACAACATAAAAATCAGACCACATCCTGGGTCTCCTACGATTCACCTTTCTCACAGTGCTGGAGCCTGATTTCTACTTTAGAGGTGCCAGAGAATGAGAGAACATTTCTGCGCCACATATACACTGAAACATTAAGCTCCTAACATACTTTATATACTAATGATGATTATAGAGCAATTGCTCATCTTTTTTCCAACTGTGGACTAAAGCACAATTTTACAAATATTTAAATATATATAGGTGGAAATTTAGACTAAGCATACCCTGCAAAACAACAGTTTTTATGAGGTATTGGACAGGTCTTTGTTGTTTACCTTCTGGGCACTGACAACTGAATCCATTGATGCTGGATGAGCAGGTACCTCCATTTTGGCATGGCTCCTGGATGCAATGATCAATCTCAGACTGGCACAGCTCTCCTGTATAACCTACAAAACAGCACAGAAGATTCCGAAAATATAGTAAAAAATGAGTCTTTATCACTAAATGTATTGCTAGGTCACTCAAACAGACCGTTAGTTTTCTCAGTGTAAAATTAACCAAAATAAGAAATAGAATCCAGGTCAGTCTTCTAATTTCTTATAGAATGAGATTTTTAATTAAAACTTGTACTTCACTGGAGAAACATAAGTAAGTAGTGAAAATCAAGAGGTTATATCAATTGTGTTTTACCAGCAGCAATATTTTGGCAGCACAGGTACAATGGAGGTTGGTGCTGGATCCTCATTAGCACCCATATAAAAAAAAAAATAAATTCATTTTTGAATGGTTTTCAAATACATCTTAAATATAAAGTCAATAATCTTTATCAAGACCTTAAATAAGACTTGACATTATGAATTATTTGTGCATATGCTAAATGACTGTCATTTGCTCCTACTGCTGGGCTTCAAGCAGAGTGTTTATTTTAAGTGGGAACTGTGAAGAACTGCTCAGCACAGTTGCAAACTCTTCCAAATAAGCTCCTTTAAGTTCACAAGCTACAGATTGTGTGTACTGTACTATTTGACCATAAGTTTGCTTTGTTCCATATGTCTGATGTCTCTAACATGTCCCCAAAAAAATAAACAAACTTACAAAATACAATCTAAATGATTAAACATTCCAAACAATTTTCTTAACAAATGCTACACGTTGCCCTTTTTAATTTTTATTTACCCCAAAGAAACTATTTTGGATGCATGACTGAAGAAGAAACTACACACTACACACAGAGGCATTTTATTTCTTAAAACAAACCCTATATAAAATTGTAAATATCTTCCATAGAAGCATGTTTAACACAATTCCTAGTGGCAAAGAACAGTAAGCTATGACTAGGTGACACTGTTAATACAATATATCACTACAAACAGGTACCTGAGACAAAGACCCGAAAGTGAGATAGAGGACATGCCTAAGTTTTGCTTATAGGGGTGGGGGAGAATCTTATTTTGATTAACTAACTATTTTAAGGTGATCAAAATTAACATTTAAGCATCTTTCAGACAGCCTAATGCCTATACCTGTTCAATTCTACTGATGTCACCATAAAATAGCTCTCAACATAGATTGTTATATTTGGAGTTGCTAGAGCAGTACAACAGAAAAGGATCTGTAAGAGTTTCCTGTATGTGTACCTTACCGCTTCCATATCCTACAGAGAGCTGAATTATGATCTTACTTTCTGCAATGAAAAACCTGGAAAAAGAAATTGATGTATGTTGTATCTGGATTAATGCTCATAAAGCACCTAAACTAGAGAAAAACAATGAGGTTGAAAATCAGAACTGTGCTCTCATGAGGTAGCTCCTATGGACCAAATTGAGGCATTTGGAGGGACGTCAGCCTCACTCTGGATAACTAGTGATTTTCTGTAATTGGTCTTAAATTAACAAAAAATTTACTGAAACAGCAATGAAGTATTATAGAAGACTACATCAACTGCCTTCTTTCATCTATAGTCTTCCTGGTTTTTCAAATTCTCACATTCAGCTGATTCATTTTATGTATCATAACACAGATTTGAATATGCTTAACTCATTTAAACATTTTTCTATCTTCAAACTGTTACCAAGTTTGTGAAAGCTAAGAATTACCCTGGAATTCAATGTGTATCAAAAAGAATGTTGGCACAGAAAGGCAGAAATTATAGTGTTGCTCTGAAACTTGCTACAAAAACCTGATTTCTTACAATTGTCATTATAGCTTGTGGGGAAACTCAGCAGAGATAATACTTTATGGCAGCCTTATGAAAAGAAGTATGTCCCATCTTTTTATTACCTCTAGGGCATATTTTGTCCATCTGAAAGAGTATACGATTTGGGAATTTCATAGTGAACATGTTGCAAGTGCTACATATTAAAAGGTGCTAAACAATCATCAGAGTGAGGAAAAAAGCAGTTTTCTAGTGACATACACTTTAATAATGATTACACCTATTCATTTTGTGCTGACATTTATCTTCATAAAGTTTCCTTCTATCAAGATTTGGTAAACGTGATCCTATACACATACAAATGTTTCTGAAATTTGTATATGGAGACATTGTAATTAAACTCTTATTTACCACTTTCTTTAGTATTTTCCATATGCAAGGAGTATTTTTTTAGAAATTCATAATTGTAGGAAATCAGCTAGTTTTTTTCTGGCTATTTTTTATCTGAGGGCACAAATTTGGGGAAAAAAATTATGGGTAGAACACAATCCTCAGAAGTCAACAATGATTAAGCCAACATCCAAACAACATTAGACATCTGCTATTAAAAAAATCAGAAAAATAATTTTAAAAAACTTAAAAGTGAAACCTAAACATAATGTGTGCAGGCAATGGAGCACAACCTTTCAAGTTCCAGAATGTAATAAACAACGTTAACAATGTTTGCCTTACTCAGGATTTACAGAGGGACTAGATCACACTGTCATTCAAAAGGGAAGCCTTCACATATGGAAACCAAGTAACCTCATTCGATTTATTGTAACCTTTGTTTTTTACCGTAAGAAGTAGGAGAGGGTTTGTAGAAGGAAATATTCAGAACTTTGATATTACCTTTTTCTCCAATAGGAGCTAACAATTTTTCTAGAGACCAGGAGAAGAAACTATTATGAAAATAACAAGGCATAAATTATAGAGAAATAGGATTTAAATGGAAACAATAAAAACCAAAGTTAAAAGTAAAGACATCAACGGAAATACATTATATTTCCAAAATATGTAATAGAAATACATTTTCTTCTAAAAAATTGTCATGGTCTTTCTTAGTCATTGTTTTCTGGCATCTCACGGTATTAATTTTTCTACAGTTTTGTTAAGCAAATGAAATGCCTGTCCCTAATAGTGACAACATCTTTAACTTATCGAGAGCTTTTAAAAATATCGAGAGGCCAAATAAAAAAAACCACAACCATAAATACTTGATGCATATATCTGTGATCATAGGAACAAAAACAACCAAACGCAAAAAAAAACCCACAAAAAAAACCCCAAAGTTCTAGGATTTTATATCATTATACAAATAAAATAACATTTACTTTATTAAGGTACTATAATTTGGAAGCAGGAACTAAGCCAGACTGGATCTAAGTGTAACAACAACAGTGATACCTTCAAAGTCTTGTACATAAGTTGGAAGTATATTTATGTTGCTCTGCAAAACTTAACTGTACAGCTTGAAAATGTTCAGGTCTTGTAGTGGAAACACTCTTAGGCTTACGATTACCACATCAGAATTATATTAAATATTCCCTGAAAGTTTTTTTTTTACACAACTAAATCCAATTAGAAAAATTTATTTCATGGAATTTGAGCAGGGTTTTTTACAATCATTCTTGTATTTCTTCTGAGATAGGGAAATTGCAAAAGGAAATTTAGCCTGTAGTACTTGATGTAGAACAATTTCCAATATATCTATGTCAATAAAAGCAAACAACAAAAACATAACAAATACTTTTTTTTTCTTTTCTAATTGGAAACTACTTGTCACAATCCAAAAGAATTCTGAATCAAACATATTCAACATGACAGTAGTGGTAAGAGTTGTTCAAACATTGGAAGTTTGTCCCACTCTGCTCTTTCTCTTCTCATATTTAAATCATTATTCAACTGTATTTACATATCATGTTAGAATGACAGTTGATCCTTTGGCAAATTTATGAAATAGAACAGAGTACACCTGCATAATAACTTCACATCTTAGTTTCAGAGCAATATAAATCCAGGTCGTTAGAAAAAATATACAAATATAGATCTCTTTCTGACTGCATTTTTGCTAGTGACTTTAAGCAAAGTGAGAAAAAGTGGGAGTCCTAGAAGCAGAAAAAGTATGGAACTGAAGTGAAACATTTTGGCCTCTGAATAGAACATAGAGCCCTTAATAATTTGCCATTGCTGATTTTCTGAACTGCACAGTTCACAAAACAGTTTGGAGGACAGTATATGACACCCACATTAAAGCATCATTTGCATCCACATGCTTATGGCTCAGTCATATTTCAGGCTTGTACTTATATATAATCTAATGCAGCTGGAAGTTTCTCTAGTCTGTACCGACATGTGTGAGGGTAAAGAATAAGAATATTCCTACCTTTAAGGGATAGGAATCTCCAGGATTCCAGGGTCCACTCTAGGACCCTGCTTTGCAGCAGAATAAAGTATTGCTACATGTACCTTATATATACATTTCATGCACACAAACACCCACCCAGCATGAAATCCAGTCAACCATTTAGACATAATCACTAGAAACCTGACCAAATAATTCATTTTTCCACCTGCTTAGCTTCTATATTCTGCAGGTCTTAAGGCCTATTCTGGAAGCATCTTCCTCTTTTTTTAGTTTTTCCCTTGTTAAGTTCCCTTTCTCTTTAATATCAGCTGACCAGTATTACAGAAATGAAAGTATAAAGTAATGTTTGTAGGAAAGAAAATAAGTTATCTGCTACTGGTCTTAATCTTAGCCAACTTTTATGTTTAAATAATTTTAGAAAACAGATTGAAGTAACTTCTATTATGATGATTGAGTTTGGTTTGATAAATTTCAAATAGAGTTTTCTGTAATAGTTATTCAGTAAGAGTTTTTTCCATCAGCATGTATCTTTAATTTATCCTGCAGCATATGACCATCATATTTAGTTTAACTTTAATTTCAATCAACGTCTATATTCACTTAATTGAATTTTTTAAACAAATGTTCTTAAAATAACTTCAGAGACCTCATACATTTGTTCATTAATCAAACTCACAAAGTATGCAGTTTAGTTTATAAATTTTTAAAACATTTTCAGGATTTAAGTTAATTCTGAGGAACAATCCAACAACTGCATAGTTAGGAGAAAATTTTCTTCCATTTGAGTGGTGTAATTGAAGAAAAGTGTTTGCTAGTTAGAATGAAAGGATGTTTATTGAAAGTTTAGTTGCAATGTATACTTAAAATCTATATTGAATGTTTAAAAAAAGAAAAAAGATTAAGAAAAAGATGACGTACACTAAATTTTGGTCTTTTCTTCCGAGTCGGTAAAGTTCTATTGTTATGAATAATTCACTCATTAGGTTATGGTTCAGATGTGTGTTTTCAATGTCATTTTTCACAGATGAATCTTCCTTTTAAAAACTACCCTTATGCTGTTGCTGTATTTTCCTTCTTTCCTAGTATCTGAAGTTGCAGTTCATTGCTCTGCATAAGCGATGCACTGAATGCTAAAATAGAATGCGTTATTCAAAGGGTAATACAAAACCTACCAGCCAGGCAGGTGCAGGTAAAATTATTCCTGTCATGTTTCTGTGCTACATCAGTGCAGGTTGCGTTGTTCTGACAGGGCTGGCTCTGACAAGCATCAAATTCTTCACACAGGGAACCCCGATACTCATCCTCACATTCACAGAAAAAGGTTGCCTAAAACCAAACAGAATATGCACTTTACAATAAATTTTCAAATACTATGTTTTCATTGAGTACTCCATTGAACAAAGATGTGGCTTCATTTTCTTGTTCATAGCAAGAGTAGCTGCCATAAACACATCAACTGCACAAAGTTACTTTTTGAAATGCTAAAGCTGCATCAGTTCTTCAGCTAAAATTTGTAATCATGCCAAGTACTTTCATCTAGACAAGGAAGCTGGGATCAGATCCATCGTGTCTAAATCACTATACATTTTTTCTTCCAGAAATTACACTTACAGAGAGGAATAATTGTCAGAATAAATAATGCACAAGTTTTTCCTGCAACAAAATCCTACTACAAAGATGCACCCTTTATGCATCTTTGTGCCTGTGACGGGCAGAGCTGAGGTCACAGAGACTCACTTCAGTGGAACTTCAGTAGTGACACATCCTGTCAATTCTGTTAAAACAGGTCTTCTTCTGAATGTACTTGTTACTTTTTTGAAACCCTGTTGCTTAATAAAAGATCAAAAGCACTACACACTTGTTAAAGATCTAAAGTACATATAGTAGGCATGATAGGGTGCATCTTTGTGGACAATAAGATAATTAAAATTAGATTTAAAAATTCTTTAGAACACAAAGAAATCTCAAGGAATCAAAGGAAGGAAAGCTCTCATCTGTAGCATACACTTAATATTAACTATTTTTGTTCATCAGACACTAGGTGGCAATATCACTTATTCTTATACATTTCAAAGCCAGATCACTGGGGCTGAAATGAAGCTGTCCCATGTACAAATGTAACTCAAAGTACAGAATGTGCATGGAACTAGAAACAAAGAAATGGGGTTAGTATTTTATCTTCTATTTTTACTTGTGTTTACTTCATATGAATAATCATCTGTGACCTAAGTAGAAAATAATATTCATGCAAATTAAAAAAACTTTATTCCGTAAAACCCAGACTTCGTTCTTCCTTACAAATATTACACTGGTAGTGTTTAAACAAGGATTAATACTATAGCTCCAAAACTCAAAGTCATGGGCATGTTAGTTATCAGGAGTGCTGGAAGCTCTTGCTAAGTGCAGTCTATACATCTATACATGTTCTGGTATTACCCAAGCCTTTTCACAAACCAGCTCTGAATGTCTCACACATTAGCAATGACAGGCTTCCAAATAAGGCTGTGGCTCAACAGAAAGGAAAGAGAGGCAGGCAAAACAGTCAAAATTATTAAAAACACATAGAATAGTAACTTACTCTGAAAAGAATTCAGAAGAGCTACATAGGAAACGGGCTAACAGAGTGAAACAGATGATCACTTTTAAGAAGTAAGCAATTAATCAAATGCACAGTAAGCATTTCCATATAGTATTATTGAGAAACACATCAGCACAGGGATCACTTTGGTCCTCTGTTTCAAAATTAGTGTTATCCTCAACATCTCATGTCACTGGTGTAGTGCAATACCATTGTGCATATATAGGATCAGGACGCAGGCTGAGTCAGAACAGAGCTGCATCCTTTGCACCTGTTCTGACTCTTACTGATACTAAATATTGACTTAAAGTGCTTGTTATTGGTGCTGGAATGGAGTGTTGAGTTTAGACTTAATATAAAATCAAGGTTGCTGCCTGTTTAAATAACTCACCTGTTCTGGATGAACAAAGTGAAATACCATACTATGCAAAAAAATGGCATTTTTTCTTAAAATTGACATGAGTAGAGCATCTGGAAAGATACAGGCACTGCACATAGACTCTGTGCCATTCAAAGAGATCAGATCCTTGATCTCATTTAAATATGTTACTGGTGTATATGCACTGTAAATGAGAACAAGCTTATCTACATCTATCTGAGGCTTAAGACATTCCTAAGCAAGAGATCCAAGAAATATATCAAAGTTAACTGCCTGAACAGAGAGATACCGTGTTTATTAGGTAGGTTCAGGTTCATGGTTGCTGCATGCTAGATCCAAGATGCAAAGTACATCATCACCTGAATCATTCGTTGGAGAGGAAGGGAATATCTGTACTGTTCACAGACACAAACAACATGGCTCTGCCTGTACTAAAATCTCGTTTCAAAGTAACGGAAGCTGATTATTATAAGTATTAATTTGTTTAAACAGTTCAACAGTCAGTCATTGCCTGAACAATATTAATGAAATAGGAATTTACAAATAGCTCAGATAGTATTGATATCTAAGAGTATGATATAGAGATCTTTACACATGAAGTGTAGTTAAAAAAATGGGGTTTAAAAGCAGCAAATAAAAGCATTGTAACAATTCAGACTGAAATGTCTACTGACAGGTAACAGTTCTGAGCTGTAGACAAGTCATTCTGTAGAGGAGATTTGATGTTATCTTTGCTTTTCCCGAATTACACTATTAATTTTTATCTTGAACATATGGCATGTACTAGCATATTTGGGGAAAACTAAGTTAAGAAGCAGCTACACACCAGCATAATGCTAGTATTTAAGTCACTAAGAATTCCAAAACAAGCTACTATCACTAGACTGTTCATCTGTGCTTTTCATTTGATTATGGGAGTGCAAATCTATCATATGTAATTTTAGGTGGCAATAAAATACATTCTTTAAAATAATTTGCTATTATTCAATCTGTAAGTATCATATGATAATTATCATTGGAATATAGTACTTTTTTCCCATTTTAGGTAAGCTTAGTAATAAAGTGCTTATAAGATTCTAAATTTCAGACTAGAGATACTATAAATGCCATTTATAGTATAGATACCATTTATATTTTTGTAACTATAGTAAAGAAGCTGTTAAGATGACCAGGACAAAATGAATGCCTACTCTTCCTCTTGCTGAGAAAGACTTCCAGTATTTATTGCAACTCACAGTGAGCTGCTATAATATTTGAGTAAAACATTGCTGTATGACAGTTATATATTCTGCATTTAGAAGTATATTCTATTTAGGAACCTATGCCCATACGTAGGAGAGCACGCCTTTAGGTATAAAGGGGGCTCTTTTATAATTGGCCTTTCTACAAATACAATTAAGTGGATCTAGCCCAAAGCTTCTAGCCCACAGAGGTGGCATGGAAATCATTGCTATTCAGTTCAATACATTATTTCTCAGTGCAGGCAAAGGCCAGTTATTTTTGTGTAAAGCTCAAGGGTTCTAAATCAAGCAATAACATTTTGCATATACACAGGCAGCTCTTCGGAAGAACCGAAGTTACGGAACAGAGCAATTTGTGAAATAAATCATTTTATCCCCATATGTCAGAAAAACTGCGGCACTTAAATCCAATGGATGGCCAAAGTTCTCTTTAAAATTCTCCATGGAATTAGAAAATCACACCAAAAAAATCTCTTTCTGTTAATACTAAAATTTTTCTCTTCCATTCACAGCTAACTCGTTTGAGGACAACTTATTCTGGTGTAAAGCTGAGTACATGAATGTGAAAGTTGTATTTATATTTGGATCATGCCAAGACCAGTATTATCCTTCTGACACGTTAACATTTCCATTGTGGAGGAACGGCAAGCACGGCAGCAAAGCAGAGGTACAAACTTTGCACATAGGAAGGAAAAGTCATCGCTTTGACTCAACATCACTTCACAGAATTTTGTTCAAAATATTCCTTTCAAAAGCAACAATAACTGAAAAGAATTCTGCCATTAAAAGCTTTCCTCTCCATACTCACACTCCATAAAAAGCACTAGCTCAGTAGAAGCTAAGTTATGTATAAGTAATAAACGAATAAAATCTGGATGAGACTTCCAAGTTAAGCCAGAATTTGTTTATAGTTTTATGCACTCCGTAGATAACAGTATGCCACTGCACTTATATCACTGCAGATTGTTAATCACATTTAACTTTCCCATTAAGCAGACGTGTTACTACATTCTTTTACATTAAACGAGGTTTAGAATAAAATTATGAAGTACATAAAATCACAAAGACAATAATTAATCTTCTTGGCACTGGAAGCAATCACTACAGCCAACAGAGCTCTTAGTTTGTTCATGGTGTTAGGCTTTTTATGCATTCTTCTAAGGAATTGCTCTGCAATCTGCAAGACTAGATTGTGCAAAACAGAATGAATTATAGATAAAAACAAACAGCAAATCACAAAGGGCATGTTGTAAACCTAAAGAAGATTAACGTTTCAATTCTGCAAAAAGAAGTGCAGAAGATGCATCTTGTAGGAAACTGACACAACGGTCGGTACAAGTAATTTTGGCAGTTGTTTGCTCCATCATTAAGGAAATCATCAAGATATTTTAAAGCGTATCTTACCTAAGATGAGTTAAACAATAGCAAAAATATCCTGCTTAATGAATTATGCACCTTCTATTTTGACCTATGTGGCTTATGCTGGGCCTGAATCAGTTTTATTCTCCCTGGAGTAGGAAACTGAACATAAATTACATATATTTCAAAAAACTGTATCTGAGTTTTTAGTGAGCGACCCCAGCCCAGCGGGCTGCCTCAAACCACTCTTTGAGAATCACTGACATGTTCTCCTCATTTGTTCAAGTTCTAGAAAATTCAGGAGCAGTTTGTGACAGTGAAAATAAAAGAAATTACATTTCTGAGGTTTTGTTTGAAGATAAGAGATGTTATTACTAGAATCCTAATTCTAGTTCTCCGACTACCATGAATTGGTAGATGTCTTTTCATAATCAGATTTCAGCATGATTTCTATGTCCCACAGTTTCAGCCACAGGGGTGTCAGCCAACTGTAACCTAGTGCATACTACATCAAAAACACTACTTAACAAATTTTCCTCTTATTACTCTGAGATTCAAAGAAAACATAAGTGGAAAAGTATGAAAATCCTTCAATCCCTTTTTTTTTTTCAGGGAAAGCAACACACATGTGCGTAAGGGTGATTCTTTTACTAATTCTAGTTTTAACACACAAAACTTCCAATGTCAAGAGTACAGGTGAGGACATAGAGGTTCCGATTTCTTTCTTTTACTTTTGAGTGACATACCAGCTCCTCTTTCTTGCCATGAAGCAAATTGTTTTTCTTTTTAAAAGTGAATTTTATTTTACTTGCCATGTCACAAAGATTTGTAAAACATGGATAATTATTAAAGGCTATATATGCATTTTCATTAATACACAAAAGCACTTATATTTCTGCATAGATACAGGAAGTAATTTATTGTTATTTGTGAGATATGACATGCAGTAAGAGAAAGCAATTAAATCCATGAAAATGGACAAATACCATGAAAACATAGAAAACAACTATTTATGAAAGGCTTTAACTCATATCTGAGAAAAAAATGGAAAAATGAGACATTTTGATATGCTGTTATATATAGTAAATTTGAATGCGAATAAACATAAACCAAATTCAAGATACTGAATTCGTAAACTAAAATTGTGAAATATATTAAAGCAGAAAAACTAAACTGGACTATGAAATAGGACACTGTATCTGAATTAGTGGTTGGTTTGGATACCAGCCAGCTGGTATGTTAAAGTAGCGCTTACTTCTAAACACATCTTGCAATAATCGTGTTCACACATTACCTCAAGCATTTTAAATTATCATTTTTGAGAAATTAGATGCTTCATTATTCCAGCTGTTAGCACTACCATGCATATATAGATTACAGTAGCAATTTCATTATTGCTGTTCAAAAGGTCATTTTTCTATCAAACATACTTATTGAGAATTTAAATCAGAAAATGGTAGCAGATGAACTAACAGTGAATTCCCTAAATATGCCAAATTTTCTGTGCTCACGGCAGGCTCACAGCTGTTAATATTTACTCAACAGTTGCTATTGCTTTTATCTCCCAAATGAATATTAATAAAACCAAAGATTAACTGCGCATATTTGTGCTGTAAATTACTTTTAATCCATTAAATAAAACAACATATAGAAAGTAACAAGAGGATACAGGATCTCATTCACAGAAGGCCAGATTGGCTCTGTAAAAGCAGTATTACGGCTGCAGATCTGACACGTTTGGTTGTTGTGTTCTCGTGTTACTAGATAGCACAAAAACATCACAGTGGCCAGTGGAATTTTTGTCACTATTGCAATCTCTCAGCATAGTCCTTCGAAAGGAGAAAACCGCACAGGAAAACTTCCAAACATTACCAAATTACTCCATTTTGTTTCCAAGTGACAAATTATTGAGACATGGAGAGATAAATACTAGATAAAATCAGATCTAAAACTGAAAGAAAGTTGAAGACTGAACAAACTGGAACACACTGCTCTGGAGACTGAGGATCCCAACTGCCCACCATCTCATAAAGATGCTCTTCATCTCATAAAGAAATATTCTCATATAGTGACAGTAAGATGCAGTAGGCATTACCTTATGCCTGATTTGAAAAATTGTTTTTATTGCCAGGGTATGAATCTTTTTATCTCAGTTATTTTCTTGCTTTAAGTGTTTGAGTTTTAGGAATAGCAAATAAATATACCGTTATTATTTAGTAACATCTGTGAACTATAGAAGCCTGTTACACAGCAGCAAGGTATGCACACGCTCAGAGGACCAAGAAAAACTTACCTTGCGTTTATATTATTATGGCATTTCCACACTACAGGAAATTCACCTTACCTCATCTGTTTTGGTGATACATTTTCCTTTCCCTGAACACTGGAAGTTATCTGAATGGCTTCCCACAGGCATGCAGGTACTGACTTTCACTATCACAGTCAAGCGTAGAGCCACAATGCACTTGGTAACTGAATCATTCAGAAAACCTTAGGAAAAAGAAAAATAAATCTTACTATAGAAGAATATACACCAATACATATTACTGCTGTACCACTAGACAAACAAATAAAACTGAGTTGAAAGAAACTGGCAACTAAGAACAACATTGCTCATATTTCATACACAACTATCTAAATTTAATGCATGTAAATAAAACCAAGAATATAGTTTGGAAACAAGCATTCATCATATTGATTAACAAAGGGAGGCGGTCTGGTGAAATAGATCTACGTCCAAAGCTCTAATCTGCTGTCTTTTTTCAGGTCTCAAATAAGCAAATGCTTTTGCCTGCAACGTTCTGGTAAGTTAAAATATAGTTCTTTAAGTTTTTTTAAGACAGGGAATATAAAAATTCAGTAGAGAAAATGTTTAAATGAATTTCTAAAAGTTATGTCAGAGCTAAAAAGCACACAGATCGCAAACTGCATTACATGGGTAACAGATGGCTGTATTTTTATGAAGTTTGCAAGAACATACATACACAGCTTGACAGCATTTCTTTTTATGCTTGCAATGCAAATACTATTGAATGTCTGATCTAATTACTCTATAAGGTGATATACCATGTATAGACAAACAAAACATGAAAATGGGAACATTTGACAAGGAAAAGGAAAATTCATTAATCTCTGGCTAGCACTTCAAATTGCATGGAATTAAAATATAGTTGGTTAGAAGCTATTAAAACACACTGGAGCATAAAGACATCCCTATCACCCATATTTCTAACAGATATAGCTAGAAAATAAAATAAAAGACAGCAGAATAGATAAAATAAGGCACATACAAAGCCCATGACATACACAATTAAGTCAGAGTTCAAATCAAAATACATATACTGCTCCTATACTTCACTTGTGCTCAAACTGCATTGTTCCACCCAGGTTACAGCCCTTCCATGTGTGGCATCAGTTGGCTGTTTTGTTCTAGAAGCTTGTAGCAAAACAAATGTGCTGTGACATAAAAATTGTGGGTTTGATATAGTGCATATACTGTATGCAGAATACATGCATTGAAAAAAAAAAACCCAACAAACAAACAACAGAACAAAGATTGTTCCATAAATTGTCAAACTTTTATTTGACTTCACTTTTCTTAATGTGGATAGACTCCTAAGGGTCTAAGGCTGTTTGTAATATCAGAATGGGAAGTTACAGATACAGGACCATTGCAGGATCATACTTTTCTTATAGAAATTAAGAGAGAGAACTTAGTTAAAAACTGATGATTCTTTTTTATCTAAATATCCTTAATTTTAAAAATAACGATGGTAAATAAATGCAGGAATGAATGACATAGAACGTTTTCTCTAATATTTTTCACTTTGAATTCTAGAATCCATTTATAGCCTAAACCTCAAAAAAAGTTCAAAGATGCAATCTAGCTTCCTGCGTTATAGACTGGAAATAGCAATACTTGAATACTTAAATAGTCAAGCAGGAAAAAAAATAGTATAATATTTATAATGAACAGTAATAAACCTAAGTTTCATGAAACCCTCTGAATTTCAGGTGAATTCTCTTTCCACAACAGCTGCTAAACATTACTTTGATTTGGCATATCAGAGTGTCAAGCATGACTAATTTTACAAATTCTATTAAAAAAATCATATAGAAGACTTCCATTTTTTGTTCCTTAATTTTAGGTTTCACTTTTTAAATCCTGCATCCTTTCAGCAAATAGTGGTCTATGCTGGAAACAATGATCCCTAAACCATATCTTTAAAGCAGGAAAATCTCATGTCCAATATAGATGTCATCAGCTTGAATATTGCCTCTACAAGCTAGCTAAGTATTCTGAAAGATCAGATTAAAAAAAAAAATATATATATATATGTGTACTGGGTATAGTTCCAAATGTCTAATGGTCTGTTTTGGCTAGTAAACATGACTGTAATCTGCTGACCTCTTCAAAGAAAGCCAATTTATTCTGGCCTTAATACACACCCCATTTTTAACCATCTGTTCAAAGATGCAGCCAGAATTATTTCCTTTAACAATTGAATGAGATTGTCACTGGCAACCATGCAATTATATGTGAATACTTGAAAGAATGTGGTATTTAGAAAACGTCTTTGGGTTCACATTTGCTTGTCTGAAGCAGATTGCTACATATTCTTCAGGACAGTTCCCTAAAGGAATATTAAATCAACCTTCTTTGTACTTTCAATCTTGTTACTATTTTGATATCAAAAGCCCTTAGGCAAACCACTGGAAAAAATCATTATTCACACTGGAATGCCACATATTTTCCTGCAATTTCTAATTATTTTGCCTAATTTCCAAAGACTAGAAAAATAAAAACATGGCTATTTATTTTCAGTCTATAGAAGTTGCATATAACTTTCTGAGATCTCCAGTTTTTAAGGCTAGAAGAAGCTTGACTGATCACCTAAATATGGCATCCTGCTTAACTCGGGTCATAGCGTTTCAATTAATTCTTTCTTCAATTCTCATAACAGCAACTGAACTAAAGTGAGTTTTAAGTTCTATTTTTAACTTCCAGGTAGGAGAATAATTTCAGAAGCATTCTTACAGCTCCCTTCGTTTAAGGTCGGGGGAAAAACATTACAGCTGTTTATAGCAGAAAGTAATTTTGTTCAGTTTAATCTTCCTGGTTTTCTAGAGCTAGTTAAAACATAATGACATCAGAGTATTTTACGCTGAAGAATTGAGGATAGAGCTATTTATAGTAATACTACGGAAACAATTTTAAAGCCTAATAAATCATAATATGATCTGAGAAGTCGTTTGGATTGCAGAGGAGGCATTTTCGAGCTTTGTGCACACACATTTGATAGTCTGAGAAATGCCTGCATGATTTCATTGGCAGTATGCATGGTGACATAAACTGCAGCTCATTCCCCTCTGGTAGATTCACCTACTTACACCTAGGAGCACAAAGTACATATGCTCCTGTTTCTCTCACATCAAGAAAGAATGAAAAATAAGGAATAAAGTCAAAATAAAAGATGACAGGTGTCATCATGTCTAGGGGCATTCAGCAAGGTCATATCGTCCCATTACGATTACCACTACTCAAACATTAATTGATTGATTGTAGATTTTGTAGGATACACAAACTGATTTGCTTTCTTTGCAAGTCTCATTTCTGAACAATACCTTCTTTCTATGCACAGCAGGCTGAGGTCAGCAAGCTGGTCCACGGTAGACTGCCAAAATAAGGAAGACAAGCTAATAGGCCACCAACTCCGAACATTATCTGATTGCATATTATGTTAATGGAAGGCACAAACTGTAGCTAGCTCTTGGTATGCACCCAATGCTATCACACACTCTTTCCTATTGCAAATTGGGTCAAGTGTATTCTACAGAGTGACTATATGTATTCTAACATATATTCATCTATGGTTGAAACAATACTATGAGGGTGGTGAGGCACTGGAACACATTGCTCAGAGAAGTTGTGGATGCTTCATCCCTGGAAGTGTTCAAGACCAGATTGGATGGGGGTTCGAGCAACGTGGTCTAATGGAAGGTGTTCTTGCCTGTGGCAGGACATTTTACTGTACGTAAAATCATACAATAGAACTGTATGATTTTAAGGTTCCTTCCAACCTGTCCTGGGTTCAGCAGTAGCAGCCATTTTTCTCCTTCTTAGTTGCTGGTGCAGTGCTGTGTTTTCAGCTTTAATCTGAGAACACCGCTGACAACACAGAAATGTTTTAGCTGTTGCTAACTAATGCTTACGCCAATCAAGGCCTTTTCAGTCTCTCATGCTCTGCCAGTGAGGAGGGGCACAAGAAGCCAGGACGGAGCAGAGATAGGACATCTGACCCAAACTAGCCAAAGGGATATCCCATACCACAGTATGTCATGCCCAGTATCTAAACTGGGCGGAGTTACCCGGAAGGGACTGATCGTTGGTCAGGTCAGGCTGGGTATCAGTCGGCAGGTGGTGAGCAATTGTATTATGCATCAATTGTGTTTATTGTTGGGGTTTTTTCCCTTCCCTTTTTAAGTTTTATATTCTCGCCCCTTGTTATTTCCTTTATCATTATTGTTATTAGTAGTAGTTTTGTATTATTCTTCAGTTACTGGACTGTTCTTATATCAACCTGTGGGGTTTTCATTCTTTTGATTCTCCTCCACATTCTGCCAGAAGCAAGGGGGAAGAAAGAGGGAAGTGATCGAGCAGCTGCGTGGTTCTGAGTTACCAGCTGGGCTTAAACTATGACATAATCCAAAAATTTTACAATTCTGTATTTTTACAGCAGAAATACAGTAACAGCTCCCTACATTAACGTTCCAGTTTACAAAAATATAGCTCTATGAGTCCTCCTAAAGGTTTCTTAGATGAGAGAGTATGGCTGTCAAGGCAGTTGGACACCCAAAATGGAGCATCAGTCCCCAAGTTCTCAACTTATCTTTAGCCTGGTTTCCCAAGGAAATGAGACAGCAGTGAGATGTCTATCAGTTTCCATCTGTTCTGTTTTTCTCTCTTAACGCTTTCCCACACCAAAAGCTTTTGGGGTCAGTAGCCAACTTCAACATTTTGCAAAGCAGTGGAGTTCTCAAAGACACTTTGTGCCTACAGCTTCCCTGCGCTGTACACAGCCTTAGCACCACAGGCTTTTCTAAGTCAAAGTGGGTAGGAAAAGAGTAAGGTCCCCAGAACAAGGTGATCTCATTTCTCCACTCCATTCCTGGTGTACAGTACTTATTCACAATTTGGAAAAAGGAAAACTGGCATATATACAATTGTGAGAAAAACAGTATCGGCCCTTCAGGAGCAAAGTGATGGTATTGGGTGTGCCTGCACCACATCTTCAGTTCATGTCGTGTAGTAACATAATGAAGCTATAATGCTTCTAGACCTGATTTCAGCTTCTAGAAACAATATGGCTGCTGTCAGAACATATTGAACCATAGTTTAGAAGCCTTAGTGATCCAGAATAGAAGCTACATGAGTACATCTGCCAGTTCATCCACAGATAATGGAAAGTTACAGAATTAACCTAAAATGTAAGAGATCAAAGAGGAATTTTCTGTTTGACCACATCTCCCACATCACAGGAGAAAACATTATCCAGCAAGCTAAATAGGAGTGGTCAATATGCTCCTTTTCTTTTGTGGCCATTGAAATGTGCAGGCATAAGAATAATTCAAAGAAAGGAAGCTGGGGGAAGGGGATTGATTACAGTACTCTACAAAAAAACTACAAAGGGAGGGAGACTTAAATTCTAGTCCTTCTTCCTAAAATTTTATGTCCAAATTTTATCCAAAGATTATTCATGTCCATAAGACTTACCCTATCCCTATATCATATGATATAGCTAACATTCACGACTATGAAGCCCACCATAGAGGTCTATACTAATCACTGCCATGCTTAAGTACCTTTTTGGATCTAAGCATGAAGTATTAAATTCAGTTTAATTCGCAAACCAATTTCCCTCTCTTATGGCGTTGTATATTACAATCTCAAATAGCAGTTATTCATCTAGCAAATGCAGGAGAGCTCAGTCCTTCTTACTCATTCATGGAAGTGATGTTCAACTCATTTTAGAGACCTAACAAATGAAAAAGCGTTAACACGATGTCCTCATGATACACGATAAACTTGACAGTGAAAATTTGCCTTTACATGTTGAAATAGCAGAGGCATGCTTTTGATTTACAAATAACACAGTCATTTATCTTTTTTTCCATGACTCTAATGGTCAAGGTCATTAAGGCCTATCAATATCCTTAGGGCCCTGACACTAACACTGTTCTACAGATTCTGACAAAATGGGTCAGGAATCCTTTCCTAGTTTGCCTTAGGATTATTTTCATACATAAGCAGAAAACAGTAAGTGAGAAACAGGTAGCCAATGACATTAGCAATCTTTGATGCAGTGCTTCTGTGCCATCAGTGCCTTAGGATACTTGTACAGAACATCTGAGATCGCTCTGTAATGATACTGCTAGGCAACATAGCATCTGGGGATACAAAAATACAGCTGCAATCGCAAAACTGCTATTTTGCCCAGAAATAGCATTTTTGATAAGTGGTACAGCTCTCCCAAATTTTGGACAGATTAGAATGCTTACTATGCTTTGTCACAGAAGCCTTGGTCAGATACCACTTTTGAAAGTAGATACAGATTTAAGCGAGAATCAGTTCAAGAACTGTTTGAAATACTTTATTTTTCAAAAATTCACATGAAACAGCAATTCAAATAGTTTTTTGTTGCACTGAAAAGCGACTGGAAAACTTCTCTTGTATTTTTTTTTTCCTTCTCCAAACTGATGCCATAGTCACATTCAGTTTAAAAATAGATATACTTTCTTCTTTCATTACCAGTACCAAAAACTCATCCTGGGCTCTGAAAAATCAAACATATGCTTTCTTCTTAGACGTAATCACCATTACAGTGATAAAGATAAATGTGCTGCTGGTTATATTCTCAGTAACATTACTGGAATTCTGTCAGGGACAGATTGACAATTACAGTGTTACACAGGTGTAACAGAGAGCAAAAAAAAAAAATTTGGATATCAGCAAATTATTACCAAAACTTTGGGAAGAAATAGCACACAGCTTGACTTTCAAGCCAGTGCTCAGTTTTGCAGGACTCACAGTTAAAATACATTTATGAACTAAGCAAACCAGCTGGATTCACTTAGCATAGAGAAATCCCCAACCACACGTTCCATTACATTTCCTCTAAAACAAATGCCAGTTTCTGAATTTCAATGTCACTAAACAATTACCCAACTTAATAGCTTGACTGGAACAAAACCCGTGATAGGATTATGAAATAGTCAGCTAGCAAGAGTATACTTACACTTATGAAAATGTTTGCATACAGCTTATTAAGGAGATGTGACAGTAGCTTAGAGTGTGACCTCCTGTCATGGCTTCAAGGACTCTGCTTACTGTCCAAAATAATGGTGAAAGCCCAGTGAAGGGTGACAAGACTAATCTTCTAATAGATTTCCGATATCACAGTTTCCACGTTGTGTGCTTATTTATCAGCATCTCAACAATGCTGCCAAGCTGGCAGCAAAACATTTTGGGCACAAATGTAGACCACCAGAATCTCTGATACCACACTTTCCCAAAATAGTTAAGTGTGGTGGAATACAAATGGCATAGCTGGTAAGGGGAGCTGTGGATGGCAAGGTTGGCCGGGATTTATCTATAGTGACTGGTTCACCTTAAAGGCTTATGGGTAGCTACCCTACTTTTAAATACACTGTTCAGCATGTTACACTACTAGCTGAAGATCTCAAAGCATATTGCAAGCATTATTAAAATGGGCCTCACATTTCCCTTTAAATTATGCATTGCCATCCTTATTTTACAAATCAGGTTAAGCAGTTTGCCCAAGACCTCACAGTGCAAACAACCATGTGATCGACTGAATGTAAATACCTTGAGTGTGAATTGGTCTGAAAAGTCCTATGTGAAGAAAGAGAAATCTTAAATAAACAAACAAAAGGTATTTTGCCAAGCATTACATGTTTGAGCAAATGCATTTCCAAAGAAAATAATTTCCCACTGTTACGTGCTAGAAGTGAATAACATTAATTATAATAACATATTAAGTCAAGATTACTCTGAAGAGTAAAAATTATTTAGATGCTAGCTTAAAATTTAATACAATGTATTCAAAAAATAAATAGTCAAACGTTTACATCTGTTTACATGTGAGATGAGGTCCACTTAATTTCATGAAGGACAGTGCAGGATATTGATTTTTATCATATTTATAAAGATACCCTTTCTTATATAGCCTAACAGCGTTCTTCAGAATTATTTGGATATCAGGGGAATGCTTAACTTTTTGCCATATAGGGTGATCTTTTAAAAAAGTAACTGAAATTAACACTCGATTGAACTTTTTATGCTCTTCACACTTCTGCTGCTGCTATTATTTATCGAACAGCCATTTTCTGCAAGGTTAGCTCTCATGACCAGAACCCCAGGGAAAAGTTCACAGCTGAGCACAATACTCAATACTGCCTACAGCAGGGCCCTTCCAAGCAGATTGCACACATAAAAATGAAAACCCCATTAACTGGAGCACTTGTCACCATATTCCCCCAGCAGCAAGGCTGACTTGCACAGAAGTAACTAAATAGTCATACACAGGCATTACTGCACAACAGCAAAGCAGCAGAACTGCATGAACACTCCAGCTATGGCATGTGCAAGGCATTGTGATTATTGTGACTGCACATATGTCATGGGCTAAGAGCTCACACAGATGCTCAGCTGACACATGGTAACTTGTTAAAACTAGAGTAACTTGATTATGTGACTTTCAGTGAATTCAATTCACACATCTCCTACTATGAAATAAAATTGTCCTATTTAATTTTTGCTTAAGTAAAAACAATTTCAACATGCAACAAACTGCTTTCTTTTGATGAAAATATGTCTCTGCTCTAAAGATGTGTAACAACACAAAATACAGCACCCACAAGGCAGTTACAACTTGTTTCCTAATCTGAAATTCTATAGCCAGATAAAAAGAGCAAGATCAGACTCAGTTCTTTCAAAATATCACTCTAGATTGTTTTTAATGAAGTATTTTGGACACTAAGTTTCATTTTGCCTATTCAACATACCTGCAGTCATATTAGTGGTGATCACTTGTTAATGTATTAAGAGATCTTGCAAAGAGATTCATTGAATAACCCGAGGAGCATCAAGAGAGCAAATAACTGCTCAGAGCAGAGAAAGAAAATACGTTGCTGCACTAGGAAGCCAGGACAGCATTTTGGATAGGGAAATATTATCCTTTCTGATTCCATATGCACATATGGTTCACACACTTTTTAAAATGCAACTGATCTCTTGTGCTTGAGGAGCCAAGCATTAATTTGAAAAGCAAATGAAAAGCGAATTAAAATGAAAGCATAACTTCAGAAAGTTTTGTGGAATTCAAGCAAGCTGATAGGTGCTGGCATTTGAATAGCATCAGTATTCTTCATAAAGATTCTACAGCATCCATTTCCAAATGTGTTCATACAGCTACCAAGTTTACTTAAAGAAATACTTTTAAAATACGTTACAATTATGGTTTAAACTGATTAGTTAAATTGTATTGATCTAAAAGGCCAGGCATCTTCCAGAAAACCATGTTACACACCTGGTCTATACCAGTTTTTCTTTGCTGTGATGAAAGATTGTACTGGAGGATTTACTTTCTATTCAGATTAAAATATTCATTCATATTAAATGTTAAACTTTCTGCTTTGTTATCTGCAAGGTTTTATCTGAGAAATAGTAGATTTCCTTACATATTTCTTCTTTTTATTTTATAAGCAGACAAAAAAACCAAAAAACTAAATGTAGCAGTATCTCATGAAAACTGCTTTTCAAGCTGCATCATGGAAGTAATAAATTGAGCACAAGTCAAAAAGCAAGTAATTTCAAGACATTTACAAGCATTTTTTTCAATGTAGGTATACAGGTTTTTCTATGATATTACCTATGGAGGCAAAATAACAGCATCCAGCTGTTTGTTTTACTATTTTTCTAAAACAGCTCCCATCATTGCAGCTTCAACAGGGGGCACACCAATGCAGAAAAGCAATTTTTCCAACATTTTATCATGGAAGCTGATAAGAAGCAGGTTATATCAAAAGAGTTAATATCCTAATAACCATGATACAGACCTAAAAACATAATTGCATTTTTTTAATGTTATTGGGAGAAAAGAAAGAAATAGGTTGCATGCACGTAGTGAGCACTTCCAACTCCATGCTTTACATTACACCCGAAGTCTCTAAATAAAGACTATTGAAACAATAATCATACAATGTGTAATTTTATTACCCAATTTCAAAAAAAAAAAAAAAAAAGATATTATAATGGTATAAAGATTTTAATTAAAGGTTTTAGCATATGTTGGGTTTGGGTTTTCTACTATTTTGATAGCAGACTGTGTTTCAGAATAAATGTTCCAGTTTTCAATTAGAGTGTGATTGCATGCTTAAATAAAAAAAGATGCATGCAAGAAATCATAGAAGATTTTTGAGACAGTTGCTATACAAGTTGAAAATGTCCTTCAAGATCCTTCAGCAAGGCCGCCTTATTTTCTAAAAGAAAATGTAAATGTTTTTTTTTCTCAAGAGAGATATTATTTAATCAATTTAGTAAATCCTACATACTTACAACAAGCTTGGATAGAAAATGTACATGTTCCTGCATATGTTCCCAAACGCAGGACTTATTCCATGAAAGAAGTGCTCAGTGTTGAGCAGATTAGATTCCAACCAAAACACCCTTTAGTAGCAAGCAGCACTTCCAACTCACCACAGAGATTCTTAGCTGTAACCTATCAACATTCATGAGTACCTGAGTCTGAAAGAGATGCACAAACTGACAGGGTATCAGGGCACTCTTAACTTTTTTTTTCAGACTTGAAAAATGTATTTAATCTGATCTCAATTTTTCAAGACATTTTGCAATGAAGAATAGGTGTGTCTGACAGTAACAAGATAACATTTTGCAATTATTTTCAAATATTCTAGTACTATTATTGCTAGCATGAATATTTGAAAATCCTGAATTAAAACAAATACTGATGAGACATTTTATAAGTATTATAAATAATATATACAAGAATAACTCATTAACTTCAAAGAATATTGGGACAAATAGCATGAAGCTATAACTCTATTGAACTAAAATGCAGACTTTCTATGAATTAATGTTTTAAGTGTCAATTCCTTAACTGCCATCTCATTAAAAATATGTTAAATTCCCTCCTGCTTCATTTCCCAACTATCTCTTTGGGAAATCTCGACATCCACCCATAGTAATCCAAATACAAGACTTTTTGACTTCTTAACATCAAATGAAGCATTTTTGTTGCAAACTGTGAGCAGAAATCAACAGTTCATCTGTCTTGTGCTACAGATCAAACACTTAGTGATTGCCTTTGTCTAGTAGTAACTTGACATTAAAAGCCCTCAGCACCTTGGGATATGCTCTGTGCTTTACCCTACACATAACCAGTGAGTGGATCAGTAATTCCAGAGGCTTTTTCACTTCAAAACCTGAACCACATTGGTCCTTTTTTCCATTGGCTAATAAGTATACTTTCTAATAAAACATAATAAATTATTTTAGAAGACTGGCATGTCTGTAGAACCAAATCTTACAAACTCATTACAGAAGGTACAAGCCAGTCTTCAAGTTAGTACTTTTACCCATCTACTGGCACTTATTCTAATGGGGTAAATGCTGTAATTAACAACATAATCATGCTGCATTAATCACAGCATCATAACTCTTTTTCTGCACTACAAAAGCCTGTTTGCAAAAGCAGCAACCATTTTATAAATCACATTATAGAAAACAGACTGCTTGTTTTTGTTTAGTTGTATTATGCTCTTCTCCTTCCCTTAAACCCTTCATTCTCACACAGTGCAGGTACTGCCTCTGGGGCACTACGATAAAGGTGTCTATTTTTAGATCTTAGAGACAGCATTCTTTCCATCCTCTAGACATTATGCCCTGAATCACATGATCAGCAAATCAGTACATTACTGCTGACTTTTCAATCTTGTCTAAACAGCTTTAAACTTGTGTCACCATGAGGTAACACAAAACAAATAGTATTTCCCTAAATATTTTAACTTTGACACAGCCATCTTATTCGGAAAGATTTGTAAGAGGTAATTAAAGTACCTTGCTGAGTAACAAAACATGGAGGCAACACAGTGAGAAGTGACTCAAATAAGATGCAGATCAAAAGACACACACAAAAACAAATTCCCATGCTCAATCTATCGTCCCCATTTTTATTTTAGAGTTCTATTTAGAAATTTTTTAAAACATAAAAGAAATGCATTTTACAGAATTCAAAAATTATGAGGAAAAAAATCCTTTAAAAACTCATTTGAATACACAGAAAAATTGTGAGGGGAAAAAGGGGAAATTATAAAAAGTAAATTTATCAGCTGATATGGTCCACAGCCTTACTGTGTGATTCTGTACTTATAGCATCCTACAGTATCTTGTGGCCTTGTGATTGCTCTACCTTAAGTACCTTCAATAAAAGCACATGCTACGTTATTGCTCTTTTATATCCAATCGTCAAATGCGACTCATGTTTGACACGTATATCAAGAATCATACAGGAAGTGCTGAAACTGGCAGTTTCCCTATTACTTTAGTACTTCACCCTTCTTCTACTCAAGTGTTTTAATAAAAGTAATTTATTCTTGGAAAAGCTATAACTAAATTAAGGCCACATAGAATAATTTACTCCAGAAAATTGTTATCTCATTACTTTTTTATATCATAGTACAGAGTTGCAATGCCGCAGGAGTAAAAGATATGCAGAGGGAAAGATTCATATTCATTTTCTATGAAAAGCACTACAGATAATCCATCCATTTGCTAAAATAAATAGGATTTCTAAAAATTCAAATGCATTATATCTGCACTCATCTTTACTAAGCACTCAAAGGCTCCTATTCATGAATGCATCACTGTACTATGGGAGTCTCCCTGCTGCTCCATGCATATGCATTTATGATTCATGTTCTTTACATAAATTACACTACAACTGGAAAATTCTACAGAGAATTTCACTATCAGGAAATTAAGAAGAAAGACCAATCAAAGTGTCAAAAAAAACCCAGATGGAAGTAAAATTAGAGGTTTAAGAATATTTGTACTCCATGAAAGAAGCAAGATCATTAGTACAATTTTAATGAACTAAACCTTAGTTTGTATTCATCAAGGAAAAGATATATTTTCCCCTCATGTTACGTAGAACACGGTAAATTCAAAGTAAAAATCTCAGTGAGAGAAAGACAGCTACAGAGAGACAAGTAGGACAAGAAAAGCTATGAAAGAGTAAGAAAATACTCATGCTAGTTATCTAAATTAGTAGCTTTTGCTTTATGTCATGTCATGTACAGTCAAGTGGAGCCTCCACAGAGCAACTTAAGCCTTCCGTTTGGGAGCTTATAGACCAATTTATGCCTTCAGGTACTTCATTGGGTGCATAAGTCTTAGAAATTATCCTGTCTTCACCAAGTTGTTACTTCCTTTTATCATACATTAACTACCACAAGGCAAATGCATAAAATAGGGAGGTTTAACTCTTATAATTTAAATAAAAAAATAAACTAAAGAAAAATATCTAAAAGCAACTATCTTGGAAGGAAGTAAAGAATAAAGAAAATAAAAGGAACAGGAAAATTATTTTATAAATAAATATAAGAAAACACCACTGATCACAATTTAATTATTATATCGACAACCTTCAAGCAATATCTTTGCTTTGTGACAGCTCAAAAAGGAGAGAGCATGGCATTACTTCTGCATGTATGGGTTGTGTTGTTTTTCTCCTGTATCAGCTATACCCTTTGAATTTGGCCCAATGTTTCTGCATCAGGATGCTTTTAATTTTACATTTATAAGCATGATAGGTTGCTGAAAAACAGTTTGTGGCAGCTTACTTTTCATTATAAGATATGAAGAATTCAAGCAGATTGCAATAAATGCTGTTATCACAATGACTTTGGTTTTGATGTCATTGGTGTAATAAACTATTTACTTGCCCAGAAAGCTCAATTTAATTAAGTCTATTGTGTCTATGCATAAATAGTGTATTAAATCAGTATTATTTCCCATACAGTTAAAAATGACATTTCAGCCTATTTTCATTACATCCCTTCTGCAAAGATACTTAACATTTATTTGCCCAATGAAACATATATTTCTAAGATTTCATATTCAGAGACAAAACTAGAAGAGAAAAAGTAATGCAAGTAAACACTGTTAGAAGATCAGATTTTCTATTATATTTTAATATAATTTTTCAAGTTTACTGTGCACAGACTTAAGGTTCTTTACAAAGTAACCCATTATAAAATATCTGAGAAAGAAACCCTGAAATATTCAGAGCTATTTACTGTAGCATTTACCAAAAGCTTTATGGTTGTTTAAAATACAACATATAAAATACCTTGCATTATCTAAAGGTATCAGGCAGAAATCACCATCTAGATTTTAAACTGAATCATGACAACTCTGTAAAAATTTAGTGTACCTCTTGTGTGCTTTGAATGAATCAAGGTCCCAACATCTGGATCTTTCAGCAGCACTTAAATTAAAGGAATTACCTCTTTGTTTCTCTAAATATTGGGTAAACTATCAGCTGTCACATAAAGGTGATAAACAAAACATCAGCATGTTACTCACCAATAAAGTAGTTGTTTCCTAATGCAAGCATTTCTTCAGAAAGAACAAGTCCACCCAGTGCCTGGAGAAGAGTGACACTTCTGCCATCAATAAGTGAACACTGTTTAAATCCAGTGGTTGTGACCTTCCATAGCAGGATAAGAGAAGCAGTAGCATCTTGCCTTATTCTGACAAAAGAAATTATAACAATATTTACACTAAGGGAAATTGGTGTTATTAGAAGTACATCACTGCAGGACAAAAGTTTATCCAGAAAGTAGAAAAACTTACATGTAGCACACATGGAATCAAGAAAAGGCCTGAAGGTTTTTAGCATGTCCACAAAAATAAAAAATGCTTCAAGAGTAATATTTAATAATAGAGTCTCAACTTCTAATACTTGAAGGGCATAATCTTAGTGGCCATGAAGAGTTTTACATAAACGTTACATAAAAGCATTCCTTTTCAGTTTCTCTATTTATGCCTTTTTGAATAGTTCCTCCGTTCTGTATCTACATCATTTTCTGCAGCTGAACTACATCCAGCCCTCTTGTTTACTGAAGTACATTAAATATTCGTTCAATACAGGGAGACGGATCCTGGTAGAAATCCTGATGTTTGACATACCAGATTGAAGGTTCAGAACAGCTTATTCTTGTAAATCAAATGAGTCATGTAATGGTCCCAAGGTCACTGAGTACACCGTGTGCTCCTAAATACTGACAGATTGGGTAAGTATTCACAACTGAATATACGCTGCCAGCTCCACTAGGGAGCACTGTATCTATGCCAGTGTTTCTTTCCTCTCAGGATACTTTTTTCCTTACTCAACTCCACAAAGAAGAAAAAAAATCCTGTCGTGTTTCTGGCAAGTGCCCAAACATTGGCATTAATTTCCTCCAAAGGAATCCCAATATGTTTGAATGATCCTTCAAAAATTCAAATGCAACTGCATCCAACTTCTGAAAACTGATAATTCTCTCTTCCTGAAAACAGGCCTAGAAATACCCAGAGATGAAGTTCTGATCCACAATTTCCTGTACTGAAATTGTTTCAATGCTGCTAAAAACAAAAGGCAGTTTTTCTCGTTACTTCTTATTTGCATCTAAAACAAGAAATGAAAAATTTTGTAATCATGCTTGATACAAGTTGAAAAAAAATTTCAACTAGACATCATAAGAAGCAAAATTTTGGACAGCATTTTGAGTCCTTTTAAGAACAATAGAACTACCCTCATTGCTACTCCTAAAGCTGACCATCTCACTATGAGAACAGGACAGCAGCCAGTTTTACAGTTTAGGTCATGTCTGACAATCAAAGCAAAATAAAATTATTAAACTGAAATTATTTTCCTTTCATAGATAGCAATTGAACCAGCGATGTTACTTGGACCTGTAAAAGAAATAATAGAATGAGCTAAAGATAGACACTGACCTGCACTAATCTACCTAGATATAAATCACTGCTAAAGAGATATAGCGTAAAAAAATGCTTGTGTACTCTGCAACCTCCTTTAAGATGGGGTCCCTCCAACAAGGGTCCTAAATACACCTGTAGCATCTAAAAACACCAGCTTATTCCTGATTTCATGAAAAGACACTTGTTTGCTTACAGATTCCACCCAACCAGAGCATCCGCACTTAGAGATCTCTTCCTGACTTAGGCTTAATTCTCATGAATGAGCATGATGTGGGAAGAGTAGGACAGCTCCCACGTTTAACAGTTACTGCTCCAAACTGTCTGCAGCTTGTCTGCTTGCATCAGTTTGTTTTTTCCTGTGAGCATGGCCTTTTCTAACTGAAAGCTGGGATTCTGAAAGATGAAATGACAGTATGATAAAAGTAGGCTATTTGGGGAAAATGTAAGTCTAAAATTGCAGCAAAGCTGTGAGCCAGAGAACTACGTTGGCAGATTTTTATTTTAAACAAAATTTGCTATAAGAAAATGTCTCATCCCAGCTGACAGAATCAGATCTTTCCAGGAAATCGTGTTCTGTTAATTAAAATAACAAAGCAAGTATTCAATAGAAAAAGCGTGAGTTTAAAAAGTGAATAATATAGAATCACTTAGAATGTTTGAGGAGTGTGTTTGCAGGACACGCACAAAGATTTCACAGCTGATGATGACACCCAGATCAAATACAAGTGCACAAAATACATGCATTTAGATAGTCAATAATAATACTTTCTACCAGCAAGTGCATTTTAAGATTAAAGGGGGAAATAAGCGTTCACTGCATGAAGGAGAAAGGAAATGTTGCATTTTCCCCAAACTGACATCTTCAACATATCTGCCCTAATTTCTAATGCATTCTGATAGCCCAGAGACAGTTTACATGCTTACATCTTCTAAAACATTAAGTATGTGGGAAAAATTATGTCAAGCAAAGAGCTGACATGGCACTGCTAGATGCCTGAAGTCTGTCTGAAGTTCTTTCATGTTCTTCTAGTCATTTGACAAACCTGCCTATCTGAATAACCTTTATCTAAAATATGCAGGCAAATTAAAATAAAAGCATTCTTATATTTCATCGCATATGAAAAATATTCTTACTTTATTGATGTATTCTGTGGAACTTCAAAGGAGATAAGCCGGCCTCCAGCAGAGTTATTGGAACTGGCATTTCCACAAGCTACATCTGGGGTTATCTGAAAATGAAAATAGTTTTAAATAACACTAAACCAGAAAATCTGGCCAAAGAAACCATGAAAGATTTTCTAGAAAGTAACACAAAGAGTCCAGCAGTCTTCTTTTAAAAATCATCAGGATAAACCAAAACAGTCACCAAAATTTTTATGCTATCAACAAATATTTCCAGAATTCACATAACCATCCTTTGGCTTTTTTAACAAAAACATCCTGCACATAATTGTGAACTTCTAAAAGCATCTTCCTTTAAAAGAGATCATGTTTAGTAAATTAATAGGTTTCTGATCTTTTAAAGCTCTAACATTTGCCACTTCCAAGAAATGCTGTATCATTAATTTAGGTGATCTTGGAGGATTTATAAAGCAAATACTGATATTGTCTTTCTACTATATTGAAATATATCTTTTTCCAAACATAGATTAAAAAAATACTGGCCCACTTGCCAATTTTTATTATTTCCAGGTAAAAGTTATGAGCACAGTTGAAAGTGGAAGGATATATTTGCCAAATCTGTGGTGCTTAGTAGGCATTTCATAAAGGCAGTTTGAAAACCATTAGCATTACTAGTCACACATTTATTTCAAAGAGGTAATATTTCAGGTGGCATAAATAAGTCTATCACCTAAATTACCAGTAATTTTAATTAAGTAGTTTCCAGGTATTTTCATCAGCTTGCCTATGAAATATCACACTGTAAAAAAAAATCAGTTCAAATTGCTAGGCAGTTTTTGCAATGTTATTTTTTAAGTCCTCTAGAATACTCACTGGCAAAGCAAAAATGCAACCTGACACACTCCCTGAATTAATCAAAGAAAATCGTAAATTTGCAAAATTAAGTAAAATACAAACCTGTATTTCAACTTTATTATGAAACATCTGTGAAAACATGAACAACAGAAGTCCAGAACACGATGCAAGTAGTAGTTTTTAGAAGACTCAAAGCTGATTTTGACTCAGGCATGACAAATTCACATTTCCCAAAAATGTCTAGATTACTTGATTCATTGTTAAATTCTCTGGCACATAGAATATATACATGTAGTTTCTGAAAATTAAGTGAGATGCAATTTTATTGTATTTGTTAAAATATATTTTGAAAAAAGATTATATCCATTGCAAATTTTTCAGTTTTGGAAGTCAGAATTATGGAGCTAACATCCAAAGCACAGTGAATCCAAAATCATTTTGGCTAACACTCTTCCTTTCATATTTGCCAACGTTTACACTTTCATTTTCTTCGTGAATCTATATTCCTACTGGGCCAAAGACCAAAAAAAAAAAAAATAGAAATCAGTATCTCTATTCTCACTCAGTCTTAAACTACATCTAAAA
>JANHGB010051775.1:0-11998 GCA_026283785.1 Coracopsis vasa | reverse complement strand
GACATGGTTTAGTGTGAGGTGTCCCTGCCCATGGCAGGGGAGTTGGAACTTGATGATCTTAAGGTCCTTTCCAACCCAAACTATTCTATGATTCTATGAAATGACAAAAGCTGGAGAAGCCTCCCATTCTGTCTCTTGCACTGTTCCTGAGTGTGTGTTACAGGACTCCTTCCAAGAAATCCCTCCCCACACTTCCCCTGGATCCTCAATTTTAACATCTATTTTTTTGGGATTTCATCTTCTTTCCTTCAATATTGACTTAAGAGTAGTGTTTCACCTTCTGATCTCATTCCCTTGGATATCATCAGGGAAACCAGAGCTCCTATAACAACACTGAAAGGATTAACAGCAGTAGAATAGTAGTCTCCTTATCAAGCCTGAACACAAAAACTGGAAACTGAAGAACAATAACTCAATTTTACAGCAGCATTCCAGGTTTTGACATTTTTTGACATTTTTGACATCTGCACATTCCCCACTGGAATGTGGGGAATTAACTTGATCATTTCTAGAAATGGGAATGCATGTGTTTCTATGTGCCTCCCCCCTTCCATTACCAAATAATAGTTTGTGTAAACTGGTAACTTGAACAAAATATTTAAGTTGTAAAAGCATGGTGTATTTGTATGCTATAAACATACAGCATATTACACTAAACTATTATTTGAGTTACACAAAAAGGAAGCAAGTTTGGGGTTGTTTTTTTTTTTTTATTTTTCTCTTGTTTTGTTTGCTTGCTTAACGCTGGCTGGCACTGGATACTTGCTGTTCCTCCCAGAATGACAGAATTATTTGGGCTGGAAAGGTCCTCCAACGGCCATTTAGTCCAATCTAGATCAAAGATAAAAAAAATAAAATCTACAACCTCTCTGGGAACCTTGTTCTGATGCTTAATCATTTCCCCCTCCTCTTTTTTTTTTTTCCTTCTATCTTTTGGAAGCCTCTCCTGTTTCTACTTAAGATCACTCTTATTCTAAGCCTGTGCACCTCACTGAAGAGTCAAGCTCCATCTTCTTAGTAACCTCAAGTTTTGGAAGACCACTATTAGGTCCCATCCTTTCAGACTCTTTTCATAGAGCATGTGTTTCAGCCCATCTCGGTGGCCCACTGCTAGATGAAAACAAGTTTATCAACATCTCTGCTGCAGAAGACAGCGTCAAAAGCCTTGCTGAAGTCAAGGTAGTTGAAATCCACTTCTCTGCCCTTATCCAACAGATCTAGTAATTCCATCATCAATGGTGATCAGATTACGCAGTCATGGTTTAGCCTTAGCATAACCACGCTGCCTCCAAAAGGATCCCATTTAGCAGTTCTCAGAATAAAACAAAGTTTGCTCTATTAAAGGCCAGGACATGTACTCTGCTACTTGCCTTCCTCACTCCCCTTAGGATGTTTGCTCTAATAATTAATGGCTGCTAAAAGCCAAGGCTGCTACTGATTATTACCTCCTTAGACAGTTCTTTATTTGGAAGAACAGCATCACCTAGGTATACTGCATCTACACTACAATCCCTTGAGAGTCTCCAGAAACCTCCTGGGGTGCTTATATGTGTTGCCCTTCCAGCAGGTGTCAGGGAGGCTAAAGTCTCCCCTAAGAACGAGGGGCTCCAAGTTGCTTAAATATGACTTTGTCCTCTTCCTCATAGTAACCAGATGATGTGCAATACATGCTCACCATAATGTCACCCATACCAGCCCCTCCCCTGATACTAATCCACAAACAACCCATCCACTCAAACTGCTTCTTTATGCAAAGGGAAATCCTTTCTTCCCTGCCTGTCTTCCTATATACATCCATCACTGTTTGGAACAACAATGCCTTAGTGATGTGTCTGCATGCAGAGCGCTGTCTCCTAATTGATTCCTAGGTTGCGTGCATTAGCATGCACACAATTCTTCCCTGACAGTCTATAAACCAGAAGATTTATGTTTTGCTTTAGAGTTCTTCCTCAGATTTGACCATCTGCTGATAGTACTTTTCTGTCAGTCATCCAAATTTTGTATTCTTTTATCCCAACAGATTTTTTTTCCTTCTCTTTAAAATCAGTTTCTATCCCTCTCCAGTAAGAAAAGATTAATTAAAAAGTGCATACAATCTAACAAAGTAGCAGTCTGCTTGTCAGCTATCACACTCTCAAATTAGCATTGCTACTTCTGGGAAAACTGTGCTGTGGTAAATTAAAATGATGAAAAAAATGTAGAAGTCTCTGCATTAGCACATTCAGTCAGTATCTTGTATTCAGGCACTGGAAGGAAAGGCTATTAGCCAGCAAGGCTAAAATCTCTTATATCACAATGATTTTTAAAGACTGAAACTGCAAACAGAAAATAGTATGTTGGATTAAGCAAACAGCCATTTAAGTGCAGTTATTGTGCACTGGTACTCCAACTACCTCAATTAAAAGTTACCCTAGGGACATCTATCAATTGCAGTAATGAGATTGCCTAACTTCACTGGTTTTGCATGGGATACACTCCCATGGGACACTAGCTCCCTAGCTGGGAGGTGCTGCTGACACTGGATAGACAGGAGGCCTTGCAGAGGGATCTACATAGATTGGAGCATTGGGCAATGGGATGAAATTTAACAAGTCCAAATGCTGGATTCTGCAGCTAGGATGGAGTAACTCCTAGTTACTAGTATGAACTGGGAGAAGAGTGGCTGGAGAGCAGCCCTGCAGAAAGGGATCTGGGGGTGCTGGTTGATAGTAGGCTCAACATGAGTCAGCAATGTACCCTGGCAGCCCAGAGGGCAAAACACATCCTGAGGTGCACCAAACACAGTATAACCAGCCTGTCAAAAGAGGTGATTATCCTGCTGCATTCCGCATTGGTGAGGCCTCAGCCCGTGTGCAGTTCTGGCCACCACTATTCAAGAAATATGTGATGGTCCTTAAATGTGCCCAGAGGAGGGCAACAAAGCTGGTGAAAGGGCTGTGAGGAATGCTCTGTGAGGAACAGCTGAGGACTTTGGATTTGTCTAGTTTGGAGAAAAAGAGGGTGATGGGCAATCTAGTTGCCCTCTACAGCTTCCTGAAGAGGGAGGGACTGCTAATCATTTCTCCATGGGATCCAGCAATGGAACATATGGGAATGGTTCAAAGCTGTGCCGGGGAGGTTTAGACTGGACATTGGAAAGCATTTGTTTACTGAGAAGATGGTCAAATGCTGGAATAGGCTTCCTAGAGAGGTGGTTGATACCCCAAGCCTGCCATGCTTTAAGACGGATTTGGACAATTTAATTTAGTAATTTGTTTTACCTTTTGGTCAGGCAGTTGGACAAGATGATCATTGTAGGTCCCTTCTAACTAAATATTCTATTCTATTCTAGCATCTGGAAGTGAACAGTGTTATCCCATTGAAGCTGAACTGCATGTTGAATAGGAAGTCTAAAGCACATTACAAGGAAGACGTCTTCTCAGGAAAGCTGACTGTGCTGCACTGGCACAGAAAAGCAGAAAGGGCAGCTGTTTAAACTCTTAAAAAGAGGCACAGAATTGCTTGCAGTACGTATGCTACCATAGTTCAGGGCTTAAGATATAAAGAGCAAATAGCAATAGAACCCAAAATGTGTCCTAAGCCAGAAAAATCAGCAGGGTCTCAGTTCTGCTGGGGATATTGCCCAGCAAGACAAGGAAACACCGAGCAACAGTGAGGGTCACCAGCCTCACATCCTGAACCACAATTCCAGTCTCTTGGCCAAGCCTGCAGAAGAGCTCTAGATAATGACGAGAAAAGTCTCATTGTGAGCTAGCATTTATAAGAAATGTAAGCTCTTTCTCTTCCAGCAAGTCAATTGACTAATGATAACTTAATATTCGCTTAGTGAGTGGAGGTCACTAAAAATCCAAGATGTTATTGACCCCTACAGTTAGCTCAGAGAACCCCACAGTGTTAATGCTGACTACTGAATTGAAAAACATAGCAGACAACTCCTATTGATTATTGTTATAATATTGTAAAAGATATAGATCACTCATGGCTCCTCATAAACAAAATACTCTTAATCCAGATCTTAGTTGTGAAGCCACTCGTCCAGACTTAATACTATGCACTTTTTATTTTTTTACAATTAAACCAAAGAGATAATCCTCAAGATGAAAGGAAAATTATATACACGTCAGTAGGGATGGAGTACAGATTAGCCAGTATTTAACATCTGTTTTTGAAACAAAGCTATTATGAAAGACAAACACTCTCTGGTGACAATACTTACAAACTCTTAAGCAGGACCTGAGTATAATTTCCTACATATTGCTTGGTTAGAGAAATTTTTGTTAGAAGCTAAATTATAGCACAGAAAAAAGGCATAGAAAAAACCAAAGATGGAGGACCAGAATATGCTATGTTCCCTGTTAGTCAATGAAGCATTTTTTCAAAATTCAGACAAAAGCAGATTGCATAACATCATAACAGCCCTGGACTTAAATCAGAATTATTTCTACAGATAAATTCTGCTTGGTTGTAAACAATGGAAAGAAAAGACAGCCCAATCCCTTTGATAGAAGTGACCATAAATCAAAAAGCCCAGTCAAAAATAAACTTGAAGGTGCAGTTCTGTCTTTACAGCTGTTGTGACCGCAGCTACACTGATTTTAGTGGAGTTCAGACTACTTATGGCAGCTGAAGATCTGGTCTTCCAATTTAAATTCTGTCTTGACTTTGAGTAATTCTGTTGAGGTCACTAGAACAGGGTTACTCAGGACATAAATTTGCCCCAAGGGCTTTTGTTGCCTAAGCTATATTTATATTACATTAATGTATAAACAGAAAATGCCTAACAAGTTCCAGTAAAGCAATTCATGTAATTAGTTTGTAACTTGTGCTTAGGTCTCTCAAGGGTTACTGGGGGTCAAATTAGGGAAACGTATTTCTGAAAAGCACAAGTCCTGAAATAATAAGGCTTCAGCTTACATTTCAAAGCAGTAACACCTCCATGACTTCTAATAATCTTTTCTAAAAGTAAATGGATTAAAATGATAGAATAAAATACATTTGAAATGGTGGAATAACATATCAAAAGGCAAATAGGAGGTTTATGTGTTTTCACAAATTAAAATGCTTTACTTAATTTCTGTTTAAGCTTCAGAACATGAGAAAAAGTAAGACTTTTTTCATGTATTCTAAAACAGAAAAACCAATTCACATGCAAAGAAAAAGCAAGTATTGTACAAAATATACAATCTGTAACCTGTCCTAGTTTGGAGGTGAAAATTCAGTAAACTTGCATCATATGAAGTACATACAAATTAGCAGGATTGGGGCCTAGAAATGAAACACCACTGGAACACAGCAAGCTGTTTTAAGGGAACTGATGCCACTTGTCATCCATATGAACACAGTAGCCGTGTCTTCTTTTACAAGCAACAGTATGGTTTCATTTTAAAAAGATGAAAATTATGTAAATTAAAGGTTGAGAAACAGTGCAAGACATGCCTTTTGAGAATGCTAGTGAGGAAAATTTTCTATTATTAACTAAACCTGTCTGAGAACCCTAAAGAGCCACTAAAACATAATTAAAATAAATTAACAAAGGTCACCATGCACCAGTTGTTCATTTGGGTAACTATAAAGGCAGATACCAGCTGTTGATAACTCTCATTTATTGAATTTATTAACAGGCTGCAGGAATGTGCTTGTTGCATTACCTGACTATGCATATTGAACAAGTGTTTTATTTCAACTTCACTTCCTTCCATCTTACACAGTCCACAACATTTGCACTGCTCAAACACATAACACTATTTTTTTTTAGATCCTGTTACATTACACATGACATTCATCAACACACCTATCAGTTCCAGAAAACTGGAAAGAAATAGTAAGGAAATGCAATCTCCTTAAGGCCTAAAGAGGACAGATAAGCCATAACTTTCAGACAACTACTTGCAGCATGCAGTTCACTAGATTTATATGTTAGTACATCAATCTTCTGGATTTTTTTATAATAAATATGTAAATCCCTTTTTTCACAGTTGCTGACAAAGCAGGAATTTTGAAAGTGGAGATCAAAAGGAATAAAAGTCAAATCTGTTTGAGTCTGATTAACATTACAAAACCATGATGCTTCCATATATGGCTAGAATACCAAGTGATGTGGACAACCACAAACACATCAGCTTTAATGGAGAAAGACAGAAATATATATTTCTGAAATATGGGCAGAAACGGAAAAGTGCTTTTTACGTAGTTCATGAAGGATAGCAAACCCTGATAATACAAACGTATTTCTGATGCTGTTTTCCAGTTGCATTATACTCTTATATCACAAGGTTTCTAATTTGTTTGCGTGGATATAGATCTAATATGTAACTAAATAAAAAGTAATTTGAATTAAAAGGAATTCAAACAAGTCAGTTCACACTGAAATAAAACGCAATATTACTGTTTCTGATTTATGGGGGAGGAACAGCTGGCACTTATTATGTCTATGTACTACATCAATCACCAGCAACACATAAATTCTGATAAGTCTACCTTATGTCCCTATAAATACAAAGCTGTTTTTCCTTTCCTAGACCAGATTGTTAGCTTATGTAAAATGGCACAGCTCTAAATCCAGCCCTCTATTTTCTCATCAGTTCAAATGATTTACCAGGCATAGATTTATCTAGTTTAGCTTTTACAGATGTTTCATGTTGTGGTGTTTTTTTCATTGTTGTTTTTTGCTTGTTTGTCTTTTGTTTTGGTTTTGTTTGGTTTTGTTTGTTTCGGGGGTTTGTTTGGTTTTGTGTGTGTGTTTTGTTTTGAATCAGATGATTGAGTTCTGCACAGAAACCTCTTACAGCACTGGTATCAGCAAGCACTGCTGGTTTTGGTCAAAGTTATAATAACAGTAGATGCCAATTAGTGCATCATTATATCTGCTACAGCGCATGCTGTATAAACAGATAACTACTACTGCAACTGGATAGTGACAAGAATGAAAAGAAGGTAACAACATTAACCACAGAAAGTTGAGTAGGACATAGCCTCCCGCAATCCAATCCAATGTACAGGACATCAGTATTGGGAAACAAATGTGCTTTAACTTTCCAATCTGCTGAGGAAAGAACAAAGCAGAACAGATTGTCCAGCAAGCTTCTGTTACATACTTATCACAATTTTCAGTACACAGGATAGAGAAAACCACTGAAAAGCAAACATTTCTAAATTTGACTCAAACTACTTGGGAGAACTTAGTCAAGAATGTGAAGAAGGAAAAAGAGTTTTCAATTTAATAGTCCATTAACCTTCAAAAGAAAGTTGATCTTCTACCTAATGGAGAGGAGCAGCTTATTGACAGATTGCACTGAGAAGATTTATATTATTTAGTCTTTACTTTTTTTCTAAAAGGTTAGCTGCAATCAGGCAGCTGACACAATCAACACAGTGACAAAGAGCTTCAACTAAAATGAGGAAACCATTCTTCTGTATGTTAGGAAAAGAAAATAAAATCAAATTACTTCATCTAGTTCTCCCTAAGATACTTTTAATTTTGACAGAAGGAACAACAGAACTATTAGTTGCTACCTTTGGGAAGGATAACCAATCTGGAAGACTGGTGGTTTCAGGAGACTGGAAAAGAAAACCAGAGCTCTTCTCCCAGGCTCAACTCCAACTGCACAAACACTAGAGCAAACGATAAACAAACAAGCTGTTTGCAAGTTCTTGGGGAGTGGAAAAAGAAGAATCCTTATTCCCTACCCTGCAAGAGACTGTAAACCTCTGATACAGCCATGTATAATGCACAAATCATGTCAAATGAGTCTCATTATTTTTTCCTGCTATGACAGGGAAATGGTACATTCTGATATGGAAGCAGCTATAGGGATCAGATGAGTTAGGATAAACCCTCTGCATGGTAATAAGCAGTATTCTAACATTTTCACATGTGAAGAGCCACACTTCCTGCAAACCCACAGCCCAGCCCAACCTCAATGCCCCCTGCACCCTTCTTCCCAAGCTTGTACCATCCCTGCATGCAAATGCAGACACCAGTCAGACCCAAACAGCTTCTGCTGCTAGAAAGATCACACATACTTTTAAACATACTATTCCTGCAGCATAATAAAAATTTGCAGCCAAAACCTGCTATAGCTGCATATCAAATATTTGTATAACAGCTTCCCTCCACCCATGTATGACTTTGTAAGGTCCCGTAGCCAAAGTGACCCACTAAAAGATACTGATAAACAAACTTGGCCCTTTCTCCAATGTGCTGCACTGATTAAAGACTACAAGAAACAGAAACAGTTGTCATGGAGCTGCACTTCCTCTTACAATTATTATTCAGAAAAAAAGTGTCATTTTTTTCTGTCAGTTCAGATGCCTGACCCCTGTTTTCTTGGAAAGCTTGTGGCCTCAGTGTTCATTATAAGCCTCATCTTGTCCATTCTGTAATTTATTTTGACTTTGGTAAGACTTTTTCCTTGATATTCTAAGATGCAGGAAATATGATCTAGAGGAAGTTACTACAAAGAGGGAAGTAAAACTGTTGGAAAACTGTACCCTACATTGTTTATCAATGGTTCACTGCCAAAGTGAACCCAGCTGTACTCTTGGTGCTGTGCTGTTTAACGTATTTGTTCTGGATTTGGATGGCAGAAGAGGGAAATGCTTGCAAAATACGCAGCTGACTGCTGTGTGATATGTTGTAGAAACTTTGGAGGACATGATCAGAATTCACAAGGAACGTGGTTGATAATAGAAATACTCAAAAAAAAAAAGCAAGATGATGAGATTTTGTCGTGACACTTCTACTCTTCAGGATCTTTTAAGTTCTGTCCCTCCAGCAGGAATACTAAAGTGACAAACACAAATTGAAGAGGTCCCAACTTTGCAGCAGCTCTCCAGAAAAGCCATCTGAATCACAAGCTAAGCACAAGTTAACAACTACAAAGAACAAACTGAAGAGACCACTGTTTAGTCTGAAGAAGAGCTTGAGAGGAGTAAAGGGCTAAATATAAAGAAGAAGGAAATAAGCCATCTCCCATATCCACATTATCCAGGGCAAACAGTAATGGACTTAGATTTACAGCACACGATATTTACACTGGATGTCAAGAAAAAGAGTTGTGTTGGATAATCTCTTTTTCTACAGATTTATACAAGTATATAAGCAAAGTCCCCTATTTATCTCATAACAGTTTTCTCTTTACTGCCCCATACAAAGACCTACCATGGGTTTTTTTGTTTGCTTTTAATCTAGACAGTGCCTTACTTTTCTGTCAGTCTTATGGCAAAACTGTACCACCACAGATGAAGTCACAGAAAGCAATCAAGGCAAATTTCTCTAACGGATATAGACAAGTATAGCTTATTAAAAATTGTTATAAATATTCCAAAGTATATGCAACAAAATAAGGACGTGTTTATTCAAAATTTCTTTTATTCCAAGGCTTCAGGTAGATTCACTGGACCAAATACTACTTCAAAATTCATGTGAACAGCTCTTTATGGGCTCTACATGTGAGCTCATTTCCATGAAAAAGTATCCTTGTGTATAATTACTTATATCTATTACAAGGAAAGTACAGTTGCTTTAAAAACGTACAAGAAATAATCCAACAGACTGATTTTTCATTAAATGTGTCGGGATATAACCAGCCAACAAAATATCTTTCTGAAAATGTATAAAGTCATTCTAAACAAAATGACCCTCCATTCTAGCTGCACTATGCAGACATTCAGCAGAAGCCAATTCTTTGCGTAAGAACACTTGTATAGTTGGCTTGATTTATTGACCCACTACAAAAATATGAAGTTCTTTAGAAGGAGAAAAAAAATGTAGTCTTGTAACAATATATTCATAATATACAGACCTCAACACCAACATTTCTACCTAGGCTTCATAAACATAACACTGGGGATTATTCTTAAGTTAAAGCTTTGCATTTAGAATGATGACATCTTACTAATTAGCTAACAAGAAATTATGGCATTTTAATGATTATTTTGCCATTTTGTTTACTAGAATATTTTATGATCAGGTATCCTTACAGTGAAGTAATGGAAAAAAAAGTATGTCATTAGTAAAATACAAAGTAAATTGTAATATAAATTAATACAAACTAATAACTTGCTTTAACATAAAGTGATATAGTTTAGGACACAGAAAAACAGAAATTGTACCTCCTTCTCTTTAAAACAACCCCCCCAAAAGTTGGCATGTTACTCTAAACAACGCAGAGGTTCACAAACCACACCTGGACAAGTAAAGCTTCTAATTAAAAAGACACCATCTTTCAAGACAAAAAACAAAACAAAACCAAACTATGCAAATGCAGAATCTTGGTCCAACCCTCACTGAAATCAATAATGAAATATCCACCAGTTTCTGTGGATGATGAACCAAACATATACACAAGGAATGCCCACATCTATAGAATGAGATTTGAGACACAGTAAGCATGAGTACTGCTTTCATGATTTACCATCCTCCAAAATTTTTCCTGTTAATTATATAGAAAGTGGTCTGAAGTGGAAGATGTAAGAAGAGGAAATAACATGAGAGGTATTAACCAAATTTATTCAGTTTTGCTGACATTTGCAATAATTCGTACAGCCAAGTCCACAGTCATCTCTTCAAAAAAGTTTTACAGGAACACTTAAAAGGAGTCTTTGCTATAGACCTTCTTTGTTTAAATAAGCCCATAATGTAGTGATAATTGGTATTTACATTTATCATTTGTGAGTGGCTATAATCTGTTTCTTACATATCATCACATAAGCAAAACCAAATTAACCACTATGAGTAAGATGGATGAGAATTCTTAAAAATGAATTATTAGTAATTTGAAAACAGCCAGACTGCTAATTTTAGATTGCTCATAATCATGAGGGCATCAGTGGGAACTCTTTCGGAAGCAGTTCAGTTGTGTTTCAAGAGCTGAAAAGTGAATCAAACTTGAAACTAAATGTTGCATTTAAATAAGATGCTCTTTTAAAGCTATGATTTTCTAATCAGCAAAAGTGTTCTAAAGTTCTAATAAATTGTATGGGTATGAATTAATCTAATCAAAACATACTCAGCATCACATTATGGCTTTAATCTGAAAGAGGAATCCTGAAATCAAGCCATCAGTCTATTTGAGTTGTATAACAATTTAAAGTAAGAGTAAGCATCTTTCATAGTAATTATGTCAGAAAAACCTGCAATATTTGGCTTTCCAGAAGGAATTCTCCCCTATAATAAAGACACTAGCACTGCAGCTCTGAGATTCCATTCATATAACTGAGCTCAAATGCTCTGCTGTCTTAAAATACTTAATTTTAGGGAGAATAAAACTGAAAACTACTATTGGTTCCACTTTTAATACAATTCAAGTTTAATTTAAAGCACTTGCTAAAAATAAAAATTAAAATAAGCACATCATTTTAAATGCACTCTGAAACAGCTCCATATTGAATCTTAACTCTAGCTAATTTCTCAATAAATTAAATCTCCAAAGACTAACCTCATTCTCTGCATGTGAGAAATTCCACTGCTGAAAGTATCCCCTTATGGCTTTGGTCTAGACATAAAAATAAGTAAATAAATTTTAAACCTATACATCAATGACCATATTTTCATCATGATGTTAGACCACAAATTTCTTGGGTAAACAAGGTTACAGTGAAGTGGATAGGGATACACACAGAACTGCTAAACAGGCATAAAAGCAACACTGCTCTCCTGTCTCTCTCTCTGTTTGAACTTTAATCACATTGAAGGAGGGTTCTGCTCTTGCCACTACACAATGTACAGTAACATAAGATGAATCACATTGAAAGGCCTAAGTAATGCCAAACAATGTTAATAATTATTGCTACATGAGCACTAATGCAAACAACAAAATTACACATGTATCACATCTTTTAAAAACCTGACTAACATGCATAGCTTTACAGCCATGCCAGACATGATGTGGTGAGAAGAAAAATACACAAACAGAAGCCTTCAACAGTAAAAAGCTTCAATATTTTCCAGGACACAATGTTTACACATTCAAACTGATTTCCCTTCAAGGTGCACACT
>JANHGB010051773.1:0-10555 GCA_026283785.1 Coracopsis vasa | reverse complement strand
GACAGAGCCTTGGGTGGCATGGTTTAGTGTGAGGTGTCCCTGCCCATGGCAGGGGGGTTGGAACTAGATGATCTTAATGTCCTTTCCAACCCTAACTATTCTATGGTTCTATGATTCTATGATCTTAATACTCTGCTGAGATCAGACATTTTGAAGCTGTCCTCCATCATACTGATTCTGACTATGCAGATGTGAGGACCAGTTACCACCTGGCCTTGCCTTTTTCAACTTTAGAAATATCTTTATCATATTTTCAACTTAGTATTTTATTATTCTGTGAAAATATACTTTTTGAAATTAAATTTGCTAATTAAAGCACAAGATTTTTTCATGCCCTCAAGGAGAGGAACTTTGAATTGAGTGTACAAGGAAGGTATGAAAGGCAAAATACTCCTTATAGATAAACATCTATGCTTCAAAAATAGTTTGATGGAATCAAACACTTCTTTGAAACAAAGCTCGGATATGCATTTGGTACAACAATTTCTAATGGCCGGAGTCCATGGGTGTCATGAGATGTCCCTTTTCCCATTTCTTGGCAGTTTATAACAACTGATACTGTGTAAGTCAAATCCATCAGAGAACACCTTTATCTGTCCTGCCATTACAGAGCTCCCTAAGGTCTCTGGAGAGACACAAGGAAAGATGTTTATTATGGGCTTCATTTATTGAAGAAAACAGCTCTTGCATTTAGTGGGAGGATCACAGAGACACAGTGGAACTCAGAGAAGTCCCTTAGCTCTAGGTTTTAAATCTCCCAAGCTTGCTTGTTCTTTTATTTGTCTGTCATTGTGCACAGAACAGCATGACCACTGTTTGCCTCCCAAGTCACAGCTGTCTGCAGAGGATAAGCGAGAGGCCCAGCACAGCAGAGGGGAGGATGTTTATATAGATCCAGCCTGCCTGAAGTTTGTGCTGAAGGAACTGCTATTAGAGATGTATAAAAATGTTAAAAAGGAGGATAGCTTGTCGTCTAACGCAGAACTGCCTTAGCCTCTGCCTTGCTGTCTTTCTGCCTCGCAGAGCAAGGGATTCTCCACCCTCCTCCAGCTCTGCTGAATTTTCTTTAGGTGAAGCTGAGCTGATGGGGAATCTGGTTAAGTGTTAAAACAGGCCAAGTCTGTGTCCCAGTGGGCAGCTGAGGAGCTTTCTGCTCAGCATGGGCAGTGAGGGCTCATACTGCGCAGTTGCAGTCACACTCCCCGCCCCTTCAGTAGTCTTGCCTCAGACTTGTTTCTCCATCTGTGTTCAGGCTTCTGTGAAAATGCAACCCCCACACACACACTCCCTTATACCCTCTGTAGCTTGCCTTTCCTTCATCACTGATGGTCACTACAGATTTTGCAGCAATTACCGGCATGCAGCATTCGCACTGCGCACTTCTGTTTCTTGGGAGTGGCATACCTTTAAATACATATCCCAGGAGGCTGGGGGGCAGAGTTTCAGTCTCCAGAAAGGTGTAATTCACTTCTCGTTAGTCACTCAGCAACAGCAGTGGGCTCTTATCATCCCTCCTGGACACCCGTCAGCAAAAATAAACAGCAATCTCTTTGCTCCTCTGCGATACTCTGATTAGTGCCATGGGTGTGCAAGGAACAGGGAAAACCCCACATGTGAGCTCATGAATGCTTCAGATGCAGCTTAGCCTTTTGCTTCTTCGGATAACCAAACATTATGTGTATAAAAATGCCTTTGTATTTTTTCTCTAATATGCTAATTTATGTAAGCATGCAAAATTCTACTCAGAGATTGTATCACCTGTTTATTGCCCCACCATGTTCAGCGTGGGCTTCATCCCACCTAACCCTAATTGTCCACAACTTAGATACTGTATCTGAGCCCTGTATGTATTTGTAGAGAAACAGAGACTAGCCTGTCACAAGGCATTTGTCATTTTTAACAGCACAAGATGACCTACAATTCCTTATTTTGCTCCACTGCCTAAGCATACTAATGCTGTAGCATACTAATATTTCTTGCAGGATCAGATTATTTGGATTTGATTTGTTTGATCAGAGAAGGAGCTGGTTCAGTGTAACACATGTATGTCATAACATATTCCCTGAGGGAATGTTAATTGCTTTTATAAAAACAAGTTTAAAGTTGGTTTGGTGTTTTTTTTAAAAAGATGTTTGTAATCTAGAGCAGCTATATTGTATGGATACATTTTGCTTTATAGCATGCACGACACTTAAAACTATGCTACTACAGTGTTTTTATAACCAAGCACAAGCTTTTCCTCAAATTGAATCACTCTTTTGTCTCTATTTATTTCATTTCAAGCGTGTTTATCTCTTTCATACCTGTGTATTTTACTTGCCTATGGTTTCTTTCTCACTGTTTTATCTGTCAGTCTAATCTGTCTAACCTATTTTAGGCATTTATAGCAGGCTTATCACTACAGTATCTAGGCATTAAATGCATCAGTGCATTTCTGAAGGCTTTCATTTTACTTAAATGCCTTTGAACACACTTAGGAAGTGTTATTAATTAGAATCAGCAGCCCAGTACAACTTCAGGTACTAATTAGACATTGCCTTTCCATAAATTTTTTGTAACTTTCCCACACACAGAAGGTTTTAGCTAACTCAATAATTTGGAGATGGAGAAAACTATTGTATGTGCTTTTGTCAATCTATACTGCATAAACGAAGGATATGACCTGATTAGGTTAGAGCTTTTTCATAGCAAGCAAACATAAATCTTAAAAATAAAGTTCTGTGTTTCCAATTATGTATACTTAGGTAAGTTCTGTCTTTGGATTCCTTCATGGGGGATTTAATGAAGACAGTGAACTTTAAAAGCAGTCATCCAATTACAGTTTAATTCTAACATTTGTTTTCTTTTATGTTTGGTAGGGTTTAAAGGGTTTGTTTGTTTGTTTATCTATCTCTTTTACCTCATAGAATTAACATTTAATTAACATTTCCTTCTTCAAAACAGTATGACTGTATTTATCCAAGTCCTGTAATTTTCAAGCTGAAAACTCAGTAGTGGATTGGTAAATATAATGTCCAGCCTTTATGTGACTATGACAAATTGTTCCATGCTTCGGATACTATGTCAGCATTCCTAACACAAAGCCCGGTTAGCAAGAATTGAAATACTTTAAACATCCCAGTAAAGATCTTACTGGGTATTGAAAGCTAGGCTATCACTGGGAACTAACAGAAGCTGTCCTTACTTCACTGGAAAGCAAAACTTTCTTTGTGCTGCTACAGCAGGTAGAGCTGCAGAGCTTGGATGTGCCTTTTGCTACTCAGGGTCTGTATGAGTTACTGGAAACATAATGCTGTTGGGCAAGGTTGTTTTACCCTTAATCTCACCTCTTGAGCTATATCTGAATCCTTTTCCTAGAGGTTCAGTGTCAGGCTTGTTACTAGTTATCCACTAGCTGTAATCTCACTTTGCTGGCCTTCTGACCAAGATAAAGAATGGATAATAGTTTCTCCTGGTCGTGTTTGGATACAAAAGGAAGTCAACTGCAAGAAACTTCAGTTACATACATAAAGGCTTTCTTTGGCATTTTTTTAATGTGGTGGAAGTATTTGCAGGACACTTAAACAGATCATGTGCAGTTAAGACAATAAATTGTTATAAACTCAGTGGAGAAAAATACAATACATGCTAAATGTGAGCTGCTTTAAGTCTGATTCCACACTAATGGGCTGGGAGAATAATTCCTGTCTTTTGTGCTGTAAATTTTGAACTGCATTTTTTTAACTTTGAAATTGTTATGCTGGGAATGAAAATTGGATGTTAGGTAGAGTAAATGTGAGGCTATTTGCAAGCTGAGGCTAGAATAGATTTGCTTAACTTAAACAATAATCATTTATTTGCACTGAATTAATCTTTACACCAGAACTCTATTTCTGCCTTTTCTAGTATGAGCACTCAATATTGTTTCCCTGAAATAAGTCTGTGAAAACCTGAACCAGCTTGCTACATTTGGACAACATTCAGTTTCTTACAACCCATTTTATGACCTTTTCCTTTTTTTTCAAATAGGCCCTGCACTCCATGTACCTCATAAAATCAGACAAAAGTGAGTTTATTCTATGATTAAAATTGCAGCTGGTATAGTTTAGCCTGTTGACACAAGTTTAAAATGAACAAGGTTTTAAAATTATTGTATTTTCCACTACTTAAGGTGCCTAAAAAGAACAAGTAGATGTGCACACTTTATTCTCTTTCATGTATCAACATTACAGTGAGGGATATCCCAGCGTTTAAGCTGAAGCAAAAAAATCCTTCCTAACAGTAGCACTTACTGGTGTTGAAAATCGAAGGAGATTCTTCCTGCTATGTCTACTACTAAACGATCAAGAAATGAGCTTGCAAGACATTTAAACTTGCTTAGATTTTGGCTAGAAATTCAGCACCAGCATTTGTCAGGGATGGACCCACACTGTTTGCAGAGGAGAGATCAAATGATAGCCTTTGTCAAAACCATGCTTAAAATTAATTTATAAATCTCTGAGGAAAGTGGTAATGTACTTGAACACAACTGCAGAGCAACATGCCAGTTCTAAAGACGACTGTCTCCAGAAAGTTTTGTCTCAGCAGGCTGACTTCTTTACCTGAAAATAAAAGAATCCTAGAAAGGCAGCACAGTGATTTATGAAATACAACAGGAACTGAATCTCAGAACTTAGAAATCTGCACATAACCTCTGCATGTCTACAGCTATCCCTGAAGTCATGATGCTGAATTCTAAAGAGCTAGGAAAGAAAGCAAGCTTTTGTCAGAAGTGGAGCCTTTGCAGTTCTTCAGGAAGGAAGCTTTTGTTCAGCTCAGTGCAGTGAGTTACAGCTCAGCAGAACTTTTTGTACTTTTTTTTTTTGGCTGACATTGGACTTCAGCTGTGATACAGATACCTCGTCAATGGATCTTTGCTGAACAAAATGAAAGATTGAGACAGGGCAAATATTTGTATGAGGTCCTCGGGGAAGTGAAATCCCTGAAGCAAAAGAAGTGATGATCATAAATTCACGTAGTAATCTGACATTCACAGTTCACCTGAAATCTGAACTTTAAACTAAAGGACATATAGGTCACATTTAGTACACGGAGTGTCATGACCACAGCATCTCCTCATTACTTCCAGGACAGCATACCATGTACACAGCAATCTAAGTGAATCAGAGCTTCTTAGTCAGATTCCTATGAAATACCTGCTCTTGTCTTAAATTATATCAGAATGAATTCACCTGCCAGCAGACCACCAGCTTTACACTGTCATTCATACACAGAGACTTATATGAAGTAGTGATCTGCAAGTCTGAACTGGGCATGTATCAGCCACTGCACAATGTACTGTGTGTGCTTCCAGGTGTCTTGTTTGACACCAAAGCACATATTACTTCTTCTGATGCTCAGAATACATATGTGTACAAAGAATTACTGTTTGTGTCACTGTGTGCATTTAATGTATTTTGGTATGTATGCATAAACTTCTGTTAAAATTCAACATTGATGCTATGCTTTAAGAACGAATGTAAGTTAGCTATACAAAATAAAAAATCATCACATTATATAAACTGTAAACTTAGAAATACCCAACACATTTCAAGAAGAATGCAGTTATATGTCTTTTTAAATATGTGGAAACTTCCCTCAATTTACTGAAAAATAGTGTTGGCTGATGACAACAGGCATACAATGCAATTTGGGGAAAATTAATTCTCTGGGGGTGGAAATTATATATCTAATCAGTAAGAAAGTTTTCTTTCTTAAACCTGATTGCTTTATTTATTCAGTGTAGTAGAGCAAGTCTTTATTGTGCAAATTGCATGCAAGTTGTGTTATGCCCTTTTTTATTCCACACAGATTTATCTTGATTTTTTTTTTAAAGAAAATACATTTTCTAAAGAAAAAAGAAAAAAAAGAAAGAAAAAAGAAAAGAAAAGTAAGTCTCCATTTAATTTGTTCCACCATAGTAAAGGAGTTTCTCTTGAGTTGAACTTTTAGTTTGGGTTGAAAGAATAAACCTTCCATCACTTAAGAAAACCATCTCAATTTTTAAGATGTATAATGTGCAAATAGTTTTACAGCTCAATCAACACCCATCTAAGCATTGCAGGGTTGCTTTCCTTCAAGTGTGGATGAAATTCATTATATTTTAATGACAAATATGTTAGAAATATACGGGTTCAGTGCTCTGTGCTTTGTTTGGGACAAGTTACTTTTTTCCAGATCTCACCAGGGATCAATGAGCATCCTATCCGTAACACACATTTTTATCCTCTCCATTCTGACTACTTTGCTCCTGGGCATCGTAGTCCTTGTAAACAGATGTTTGCAAAATTTGAAATGAACATGACTGAAAAAGATTCCTTTTCTTCTCTGTATAGTAAATTCCAGAAATTCCTACCAACAGAATTTTTTTTTTTATTCCCTATAGGCCTAGCTGACCACTGATGTAATAGATACATCATTACTTAGGAAAAAGGGAACTTTCATCCCCTTTTGTTTTTTTTTTTTTAATTGATTAAAAGACAGGTTTTTGTTTGTGATGACAGGAAGAATACACAACATTTTTCAAAGAAGTCTCACTGGAACTCTAAAACTTTCTGATGTCAAATGATTTAAAAACCTCCAGCCAGTTCTCTGTTTATCTTGTACAATGTATAGAAGAAGCAGCTTATAACGCCATTCCTACTGTCATACCTTTACCCAGCCCACCATCCACTTAACTCTTTAGCATGAGAATTTAATAGCCAGAACTCCTGGATGAAAAGCAATAGCAATTAAACTCCTGCTATGTCTCTCAGACAACCCTGAGGTAATGTAGTATCTCTTGGTTGACATCATCCTAAAAATGTGCCTTGGATGGATATTTTTTTAAAAGTTATATTTTCCTGTGCAATCTGCTCCATCCAGTTCAGTATGGAGAAAGGTAATTTATCATTCTGCAGACTGATTTCATAAGATGGCATGGGTTGGCTCCTATGAAGTAAAAATTACTGCAGTGTCTGCAAATACTAGCACCTGGGAGCAATGGCCTTGCAGTGATCTCATGCCTAGTGAATTAGGATTTCTAGAATTCTCCAAAGAACACTCATCTTCCAGTCCTCTCTCCAGAAACCTGAGCCTCAAAAGACAGTACCCTGCTGCCAAGGAAATAGCTGTGTTTGGACAACTGGTCCGAAACAGACCCAGTGGCATAACGCCATTACATCTTGATGGATAAGAGGTCACATCTACTGCTCTGGACCGTCACTGTGAGGTCTCCACTTCCTCAGATGGCAAGACTGTCCTACAAAATGCCCAGGTTCTCTCTGTCCCGTGTTCAGTCTAGAAAGGAGGGAGCATGACAGTGATAAAGTTGACTCTCAACGCCTGACAAGATCTGTCATCCTCACTGTTTGGCAAAGGGAAGAGAATAAATGCTGTTACGTGATTAACGGTGGTTAGGAAACATCTAAAAGATCCTTCTCCGTAGATTTTCCTGCTATCCAGTGGGAATTAAAAATGATTGCTCACAGAGCTTTTCCTTATATGGCAGTAAAGCCATCACACATTTTGTTTCCCAACAATTTTGGCTGGTATCAAATGTGAAGCTGCCTCAGAAACAGCCTGTAAAAGAGAGAAAAGTAAGACTCTTAGCTCCAGTAAGTGCCTGAACAGTCTTTCTCATTAACTTGGCATGAGTATGATGGTATTTCAACTTGACATTGACATGAAAATTTCAATGGCTGGACAGTAAGCTCTCTGATAAAGCCATTGTCTGAATAGGGAACAAGGCTCTTTTACAGGGCAGCCTCTTTATAGCAATTACAGTAAAAATTAACCTTTTTGAAGTTAAGTTTCTGTTTGAGGGGCCAAAACAAGGACTGAAAGCAAGGATTAATTTCCCAGCAACAATCTAAAAGCTTTTCTTTTCAAATTAAAATTAAGCTCAGACAGAATTTTATAAGAGATATTTAAATGCACATGAAAATATCAGTCTTTTAATTTTTCTAATTAGGCTCTGCTTCAGGCATGAACCCAGAGTCTTACATGTGGAAACAACCCTTTCCAAACCTCTGGAAAATGCAAAGCAAAATAAAGAAGAAACCCACACAGAAAATAAGTCTTTTTAGACTGTGACAAGCTTGCATTTTTAGGAATAGACCTTGACAAGAGTTTCCTCATTATCCTTGGTATATTTTAGCTGGTAGTTTGAATATAGCGCTCTTTCTAAGTACACTGCATAAAAATATAGCTTTATATGGGTTAGAATGTCTGTTCTGTGGTTCTCTGTATATTTCTTGCTTTTGCACTAGTTGCCATTGTGTTTTCCAAAATATGCATGCAAGTCCTTTCATCTGTTTCTGCTTCTTCCTGCTTTGTTTCCTTTCCTTTGGTTGTAAGCATTTGACATCAGCCTTCGCGATCTATGTTACTATACTAGAGCAGTGCCATAATGTGATATCATCTGGAAGTTAAGTAGAGGCATTATATGTTAAAAAGACTCCTAAATCACATAGTCCACATTAAGAATAATCAGGGGGAATAAAATTTCTGTCATAACTTGTAACTAATGTAACTAATGTGCAAAAGACTTGCCCAGTACTTCCAGACAGGAAGTGATATCCACAGTGAGAGTCCATCATATTTAGTTTATCAGTTTGCAGCCCTTTCAGTTATATTTTTTCATTTGAACATTTATTATCAGTTGCTGTATATTCACCCACTTATTATATTTCATTCTTCTTCTCTCTGAATGTATGATTTTAAACCATTTATTAACCTGAAGATAAATCCGCTTTTAAGGAGTACTTTTCCCCCTGATTAGCATCAGGGCTAATAGCCTTATTTCTTACTTGTTTAGATGAATGCAAATTGGTTTTGTTTGTACATGATGGCAAATTAGGACTTCTGCCAGTTCCCTTCATTGTTTGAGAAATTCCAAACAGCTAGAAAGTGGTAGTTCCTTAATGCATGTTTAGTATTGTAAGTCTCCCATTGATGGTACATTAATCGCTGTCATCAGAAGTATCATCTAAAAATCCTGGTGTCAGCAGTGCTATGCCAAATGGCAGTCTCCTTGTGAACAGACTACAGAGAGAGGTGAAAAAAGATAGATGATTGTTTTAGGTCCTTGTTCTTCATTTAAAGGAAAAGAGGGGTGAGACTGTCACTTTAAATCATAATTTTCTACTTCAAGAGATAGTTTGTTAGTTGTTCTTTCTTCATGTTATGCCAAAGTTGATTTTTGGGTACTGGAGATAATAAATGTAATGCAGGAGTCCGATACATATTCATAATTTTGCTCTAAAGCTAAAATGCTTTCCTTGTAAATTCATCTAGCTACAGATATTGTGAGCACCAAAAGCAATTACTTCACCCCATCAGTTTGGTCTAAAAAGGAATAGCATTAAACTCCTTGTTCTATATTTATTGTTCTAACAGGGAACAAGAAGAACTTCTGCTGAGACACCAGTGCAAGAACCAAAATTAGGAGGCTTTTATTCAATTACATTTGACAAAGCTGGACACCTTTTTTTTCAATCTGTAATGTAGTAAATTTATGTACCTATCAAGAACAATTCGTAGAGCTCTCCAGTGTTAATTGTGGTAAAAAGTTAAGGCTAGGCAAATTCAGAAAAAGAACAATATGCTTTCCATTTGCAAAGACAGACATGAGACATGAGACTCAGGAAAGAAAGCTGTTTTTTCAAGTTGGTGTTTCTATTACCTGTTTTATCACTATATAACACCTAGAGACAAGAATCCATTGATTGGGTTCTGTATAGAGATAAAAAAGATGTGTCCTGCCTCCAACACTTATATGTAACACAGAATTAAAATTTGTAGAAAATCAAAGAGACAGTGGGAAATAAAAAAAAAAAAAGAAAGAAAAAAAAGGAGCTATTTCATAGTAAAGGACAATTACAAATGAAAATGAAAAAAAAAAGAATGGACTAGCTTTCTAACTGGGTAGCTAGGACGCATTTCACAAGCTTGATACACATATAGAGAGATATTTATTTGAAAGTGAATAGAAGACAAACTGGGCTCAGGGGTGCGTCAGAGACAGAGGTCAGACTCAGTATAGATAAAAAATTTATATTAAGGAAGAAGGTCAGTTATGAAAGTTCTTGAACATTAAAAATAATAATTTCTATGACAAAGTAGATAACACAGATGAGGCAATCTTTAAAATGAACACAAAACAAGGAATATGATGAAAGCATCTGGCCAAATCAATTATCATTTGCATAAGTATTTTTTATGACTGCTAGTTTGTCAAGATTGCAGTTGTTGAGGCAAGGGAGGACTGTGAAGATGTGAAATGGGGAGAAGCTGTGTGATAATTTTCTTCTATGTGCTTTGAACGATATGATATGCAGATGTTGGCCTGAAACTATCCTAATTCATGGAGCTGCCTACATTAATAACTTAATGGTCACCGATTCACTAGTCAATGGACAGAGGCACCTCCAAAGAGGCACCAGGCAGGCAAAGTAAATGAGACGTTTCATTTTTCAGGGATTCATGGTTGAGTTGTTTATGTTGGGTTTTTGTTGTTTTTTTTTTTTTTTTTTTCTATACAAAGCAGTTTAATTAC
>JANHGB010051768.1:0-27167 GCA_026283785.1 Coracopsis vasa | reverse complement strand
GTGGTGGTAGCAGTAGTAGTTTTGTGTTAGACCTTAGTTACTGGACTGTTCTTATCTGAACCTGTGGGAGTTACATGCTTTCAATTCTGTTCTCTATCCCACCGGGAGTGGGGGGGGAAAAAAAGGGGAAAGAGTAAGCGAGCGGCTGCATGGTTCTGAGTTACCAGCTGGGCTTCAATCACGACAATAGTTTGAAGAAAAATCGTCTAGAAAGCAGCTTCATGGAGGCACAGTTCTATTTTGTAATATGGTTCCTGAATTGATTATCTGCGTTTGTATTGGTCTAGAAACAACAAATCCTCATGAGAGCACTAGAAATAAGAGTCTTTTTTTGGTCTATTTTTAAAAGGTTGGGTTTTCCATCTTCTGTTTGAAGGGTTTAATTGCAAGTTATGTGTTCCAAAGACGTGTTTGCTACTTTTCCTTCTACAGGTCCAATGATGCACCAGCAGCCTCCCTCCCAGCAATACAACATGCCACAAGCTGGTGGCCAGCATTACCAGGGACAGCAGCCACCTATGGGAATGATGGGTCAAGTTAACCAAGGAAATCACATGATGGGTCAGAGGCAGATTCCTCCGTACAGGCCACCACAGCAAGGTAGGACTTCACTTCAGTGTTTTTACATTGGCCTTAAATAGCCATCTTTAAAACTATTTTAAATCACTTTTCTTGCTTACAATTTCAGTCAAATTATTGGGTGTCACAGACCGTTTGTGGACTCTTTTTGTTACCCTTTTAAGGGTGGTTCTTGCAGCAACAGATTACTGGTATCACCATGAAGCGTGAAGACAAGTATTTCTTTTGTTTTGAGTTCTTTCTGACAAAAAGTATGAAAAAATACACAGCATCTCAGATATGCTGATGCAGAATTCTGTTTCAATATTTAAATGATAGGTACAGTGAAGGAACAGAGTGCCTGCTTGGTTCTGAATTCACTAAATTACAAAAAAAGGAACAATGTTCCACAGTCTTGCTTCTCTTTTTTCTTTTTCCTTTTTTTTTTCCTTGCCAGTCCTTTTAGAAAAGGAATAACTTTATTTTTAGCACCTTAGTCTACTATGTACATGTTGCTAAAATGAGCTCAAAACTGAAATTTTTTATATATGTGCTCAGTCTAGTGCAGCCAAACAACTGTGTGTCTGTGTATATATAGATAGATAAGTTTTATTTTTATATTTTTTTTTTTAAGTAAACCAGATTACATATGTTGTCTGAAATGCAACAGTATGGGTGGGGAGTACATTTGAGAAGAATTTCTCATACTAAAATCAGAAATTAGCAGGCTTTATAACAGAGAAAACAAGTTATTTACGTATTGACTGGTTGTGGTTTTTCAGGCCCACCACAGCAGTACTCAGGCCAGGAAGACTATTATGGGGACCAATACAGTCATGGTGGACAAGGTCCTCCAGAAGGCATGAACCAGCAATATTACCCTGATGGTAATCTCTCATAAATGTTAACTTTCCCATTTTCTATACCTGCCCAATACTAATGTAGTCATATGCCCAAAATTAGGGAATAAGGCAAGAGTAGTGATTGGATGTCATACCTCACATTTACAAAACCTTCCAAATTCAGAATTGTTACTACAGTTTAAGTTACTATGACAAGTTAATTTTACAACTTAGTGAAAGCATGTAATTTGTAATACTCCCACTTCAAACTCTAGCAACAGTTTTAGTATTTCAAAATGAAGTGCTGTAATTGGTTTATCTAAAAGTGTGGAGGGTTCCTTAGCATATCTAGTGTAATTGAGTTGAATTAAAACAGTTGTAATTTTGTTGTAATTAAGAGAGGGGGCGATATCCTTTTATTAATTTATTGGAGTGAAAAACTTGGTAAAAAGATGTGGGGTTTCTGTAAATATTCTGGTTTTTAACTTAGTGTTTAGTTTTCATGTAAGTTGCACAAAATATGTTATTACTGCTATGGTATGGGCCTTCAGTTTTAATTTTTACAAAGGAATAAAATGGTCCCTGCCCTGAGGAAAACATAATTGTGAATCCTCTTTAGAAGTCCCCCCCAGTCCTTTCAAGGCAAGACTGGAACTTTGAATTTCATAAATCTATCCTCCTATTTCTTGGAATTTAGAGTGCTGAAGGCTATTAGATTGTGTTACGAGTTAGAAAAGTTGCAATTAACATGTTTTTGGGCTGAGCAGAGGCTGGGAGAACAAAGGTGCTGACTCATGACTACTCTGATAACTGTGTGCGCAACTAAACGGTATCTTACAAAGTTCAAGGAATGTGATGTTAATGTTTTAAGAATGTATACACAGCAAAGTGGAGTAATTGCCAATGCAGCTACTCATTCAGAATAAATGGATACAAGTTGGTTGTTTGAATTTTAATTTCTGTTAAATTGATTTTAAGATACATCGACCCACGTCTGTATAAGCTTACATGTGTTATTTGTGCAGTTATTTTACAAGTTGCATTAACTCATAAATAAGCTTTCATTTTGGAACTTTTATGTTATACACATGAACTTTAAAGTGTTACAGGCAATTTACTGTAATAAGGGCAATTCAGTGTTACCATCAACAGCTCTGTGGCAGCACAGATTACTTCTCTAAGGCCTATTCGTTCTATAGAGTCAATCTTTATCATTACCTCATTATTACTCATATAGCACCTAAAGAGAATATATTGTAGTACTTGTTTTAATGAGTATGTATTTATATTAGATTGAGTCCATGCTGTATGGTAGCTTAGCAGAACTAAATATGATGACCTCTCAGTTTTAGAACTTTCTCATTTCCTTTTAATTCCAAAATTTTATTCCAAATTTATATAATCTGTGTAATTTTAATTTCAAATTTAAATTTAATTTTGGCTTGTTTTCTTGAAGCTAGCAATATTTTGGTCATCTCTAAGATAAAATATATTTGCTATAAAAAGCAATAGTGGGTAGCGTGCTTACTGCATATATTGGTTTCTTAATCAGATATGCCAGAAAAGGAAGGTTTGTTTGCAATGATCCTACTCAGGACTGAAATGTAAGAGGAAAAGATTTCTTAAGATGTGTAGGAATTCTGTTTGTAGGAAAAATTTTGAGAATGTTGTTTTTCTGTCACTTAAAAGCAAAATTTAATGTAGACTGTGGTTCATAACTTCATTGAGCTTTTTTTGTTATATTTCACACTGCTTTTAGCATATGCTTTTGAATTGGAGATCAGCGGAACAGGTGTTAGACAAAGTATGATAATTGCTTTCTTTGTTCATTCTAATTTAATTCAGGTTATTTACATGTGAAAGGCCTAAATGCTTTCATTTTTATTTTTTTTTTTTGAGTGAAAGATAAAGTACTCCCCTCCTCCCCTCCAACAAGGATTATCAGTAGGTTAAGACCATCCCTTGCTGTGATGTTGCTAAAACTACTGCGTTAAGCCTTTTTTTTTTTTCCTGTCACATGTTAATTCAATATGAAAGGAAATCATATTAATAAGTCTTTGGCTAATACATTTGAAAATTCTTTTTCATGTATATCCAGTTGAAATTTTTTTCATTTTTCTGAGAAATGAAATATTTTGAGGGTTTTCACTCAGAGGCCATTAACGTTTCTTCCTGTCTCTTGTCGAATTGATGTAGGTCATAATGATTACGGTTATCAGCAACCGTCGTATCCTGAACAAGGCTACGATAGGCCTTATGAGGATTCCTCACAACATTACTACGAAGGAGGTATCTATATACCTTCACACACATACGCACATACATTCCCTTTCCTCCCTCACCCGCAACGGGAACAGAAATTCCTGCACAACACGACTTATACCCATGCAAAGCTCTTGTAGAATACTAGTTGCTGGCTGTCTTGAAAATTGCAGGGAACTTGAAGTGTTCAGAATAATTTCTTGCAAACACCTAAAATATATAACCACAATTTGCAATTTCTAACAACAGTAAAATGACTAAAACACTCTAGAGACTTTTTTTTTTACCTCAATGGAAATTTTTATTTAAACATAAATTTGTTGGTTCAGTTGTATATCTTTTTGTGTGTGTATATATATTTTGTATAATTGTAGTGCTGTTAGGAAACAGCTTGCTGATCTTGTGTAGCTAGTCTGTGCTCTTGTAGCTGTCCTTAATTTTGTCTTTTTTTTTTTGTTGTTTGATTTGTTGTTTTTTTTTTTCTTTTCATTTTATTTAGCATAGTCATGGTCTTATGACTGTGATGTTCCAGTAAATGTAATGCTCGTTTGGCAGAGATGCTGAAAATGCTGCAGTTCAACTTTGCAATACTGGCTTTAACTGCAGTTTGTTTGGCCGAATTCCTTCTCTTTGGTTTGAGTTTTCTTTGTTTTGTTCAGTTTTTGAAATCAATATTGTATTTTCATTTTGTTCTTGTGTTGTTGGCTGTGCATCTTAAAGGGGAAAAAAAATTAATAAAGTAGATATCTTTATAAGCTTTTGCTTTCTTGCAATCATCTTACAGGAAACTCGCAGTATGGTCAGCAGCAAGATGCATATCAAGGACCACCCCAACAGCAGGGTTATCCACCACAACAGCAGCAATATCCAGGCCAGCAGGGCTATCCAGGACAGCAGCAGGGTTATGGTAAGAACCTGAAGACACAGACAGCAATCACAGAAAAGACTTAAGAGACATCCTCATAAGTTACTCGATCCATATTTTACTTGGCTGAAAGGCCAAGCTTATGCAAAAAAGCTGCCCACAATTTCACTGTGCCAAAACAAGAAAGCGTAGAAGACAGCATGTTTTGGGAAGTAGGTTGTGTTGGCAGTCTGGGACAGTGTAGTGGCACAGAAAAACGAAGGTGTCTGTAATTTAGAAAGACCCAGAAGGACTCTGCTCTCTTGTGTCTTCTGTAGGTAAACACTGTCAGGAGAGGACAAAAACGGCAGAGCCATTTATGTCCTGTCATGCTTCGATTTGCCATATAGAACAAAATTTTTTAAAAAGTAGTTTAAAATTTCATCCAGTGTGCATTAATTATTCTTTTTAAACTCTTATACTGATCAGTAAGGAAATGAATAGGCATCATCAATGCAGATTTCAAGAGAGCTTGCCTCATAAATTTGTACAAGTGGTGCAAACCTTCTGATGTATGGCAGGAATCAGAAATCCACTGCCACAAGTGAGATAATATAGTCCTTAAATTCAAGGAAAACCTCCCAAACAGGAAACTTAAAGTATTAGTGTGTAAATACTGTGCATTACATCTGAAAATTTGAAGTCAGAAGAACATACTGAAAATACTGCTCTTTCAGGTTTTACTTGCTTGCATATTATAAAGCTCTACATATTTATTTCAGAAGAAGGAATCTCTGAAATCTAATTTCATATGTTTAACTTCTAGCTTTGTTGCAGGTTTAGGTGCTAAAACTTTTTCAGCATTGTGTGTATGTGAGGAGTGCATGACTGACTTGTTTGCTATGTAGATAAATGCCAGATAGCACATTAAATCCAGTTATGTTGAGACAGAGTTAAATTTTAAGAGGATCCACTGAGATTTAGCAAGTTTTTGCCTTTTAGAGGTTATGAATGAGCTGAGAATTTTAAAATAATACTCATGTACTTATATTCTGCTAAATGGAACACAGGAACAGAGTGAAGATCAGAGTGAATGTCCATCTAGCTCACTTTTCTAAATTTTGTAAATAAAGAAATCTGACTTATTTGAAAACCTTTGGTTAAGAAATAATTAGAGGAAAGGAGTGAAGAAATCTGTTGGAGTGAACTCACCCACTGTAATTTGTAAACCCAAATAGCATGCTTCTCAATTTCCATTTTTTAGGAGAAATGGATACTGATGTTCCATTTTTATTTTATAAAATGTGTCACTGAATATCTAGAATTCAACTATAAAGAATGACCATGAATAAATAAAACGAAGTTTCATTTGTCAGCACTTTTTAGGATTGTAGTATCTTTGCTTGATTTAATATTAGATTGCATTCTAATTTGCAAAAATAAATCATCATCCCAGCTATTATTATCAACGTTTAAGTTTTCATTACATGTAGAAAGCTGAAACTGCATAGTTGAAGGAGATTTGAGACCTGAGGAGGATTTTAATAGCCTATGGAACTTTTCTTTTCCAGGTCATCTTTCTGACTGTTATATAGATCCAGAATTGCTAAAAGATTTACCAGCTGATGTCATCTTGATGTCCAGTGCCTATAGCTAAAGCTAACCCTCCCTACCACTGAATCACATTACTGCTAAAACACATCAGTTTCTTCTGAGGGAGCAAAAAAAAAAAAGTATTGCTTAAAAGGAAGCACTTCTGAAGAGCTGCAAATCTCCTGGACTCTGCCCAGTTTTAAGGGGTGGTGATGAAAAGCTAAATTAGATCCACTGGAAAAAAATCCATATGAAGTGTCACTGAAGTAGACAGTAGGCCATCTTTCCCAAGGTGGGAGGGAATTAAGTTAATTTTGTTTGGAATGTGGCTGCATTAGGTTAGCTTCCAGTGGTAGACAAACTGAGTCCCTGTAAATAGTAACAGAGTTTGTATTGACAAAAGAACTGCTTCCTTTTATAGCCAAAAAAGGCTGGAGCCAAGTGGTGGTTTTTTCTATCTTTATTCTGAAAGCAGAGTATGGAGTTAGTGCTTTTTTCCATCCCACAATAGCATTTACTTGTTGTCACATCTCACATTTTGTGAATATAACTTGCTTGCCTGATACTCCATTTACGATTGCCTGCTGTGGTATGGGAACTGGCTTCTGACAGTGCAGCCCTGCTAGGCTCTTCAGAGAGTCCAGATGCTAAACACTGCTGATCATCTGGCTGCTCCTGGCATTAGAAAGTTCTAGGACTGGAGCAGCATTACAGCAGGAGGAGAGCCTGTCTCCCTAAAGCCTAAACAGTGCTCATGTTTAGGATTTGTCATTTCTTGCCTTGTTCTTCTCTGTCCTATGGTCTAGTGTGTGGAACTACATGCATTCATAATAAAAAATGAATATATAAATAAAGGTAAATATTTCTGTGGCTGGATCACAGGCCCTGTCAGCCAAGGTGCTTTCCAGGGTAAGAGGAGGGCTACTGATCCCTGATATGTTTTTAGGTAGGAAGAGAACTAATTGGACAGTAGTGATACTTCTTAGCCCTGCTCAGTTGTAAAAATCAAAGTTTTTACTGTTCTCTTCTTACTAGCACCTTAAGCAATCTATTTTATTTTTTTTCTTTCTTTTTTTTTTGTTGTGTTTGTTTGTTTGTTCTTTTGTTTCCATTTAATGTTTTCCAGGCCCCTCCCAGAGTGGTCCAGGACCTCAGTATCCCAGTTATCCACAAGGACAAGGCCAGCAGTATGGGGGATACAGGCCCACTCAGCCTGGGCCACCACAGCCACCACAGCAGAGGCCTTATGGATATGACCAGGTATTCTTTCATTTGATGAGAAAGTTGTGATTCTTACACACTTATTTGATAATCTTAGTTTCTTGTGGACATTTAAACTAATGAATTAGAGGACATGGTCTCTCAGGTGTGTATGTACAATTCTCTTGGATTTTATTTCCTGGTGAGTTACCCAGAATCGTTTATCTGGAGGTGTGATTAGTCACTCTCTTGCAAAGTGTTAATGCAATTTGCCAAAGTAAGGCACTCCAGGCAGTATTGTTGGACCTCAAAGATTAAGGTGATCTGTTTCAAAGCCTCATGGTGGATGACTAATATGAAAGATGAGGTTCTTAAATCTCATGGTGGATCATTCTTCATTACTGCTTTGCAATGAAAATGGCTGAATTTATTTTCCACAAGCACAATCCACTAATCCTCCTCTCCAGCTGCAGAAGCACCTCAGGTGTGCAGCTGATGGCCTTCTACTGCAAAGCAGTGTGGGCAGACATGAATCCTGTTTTTACACATATTTTCTCTGAGCAGTATAATGAACACTGAACAAAGGGAAACAAGTGACCTTGGAAATCTACTGCTTGTTTCCATTGCTGCTAAGATAAGTAGTGCCTGAAACTCTGTGATGGAGTTGTAGTGAAGGACTTCTGTAAAAAATCTGTCTTGTTATTAAAGGATGAAGTGGAAAGTTTATTCCTGTAGAAGGCACTAAACTATAAAAATACAATTTTGCAATATGAATCGTTCAGAAGTGTCATTAAAATGTACACTATTACTTTCCTTGGCATAAATAAAATGGAGATTAACTAAGTATACATTATGGTCAGTTTGAGGCCCTAGTGTTTTAGGTGTCCTCATATGTCAGCAGAAGATCAGTTGAACTTTCAATGAGAATTTTCCTGTGGAAGTGAGAATAGCCACAATTGACCATATATTTAAAGGAGAACAGTTGGCTTTCTTTCTACAGAAATTAGCAAAGACAGGGAAGAAGGAGCAATCTCTTTCAGTGTGGTAGTTTAGAGATACAATTACTTCTCGTTATTTAACAGATTAACAAAATGCTTATGCACTAAATTAATAATTTCCTCCTGCAAATAATAAGCTGTGGAAGAATGCTTCGCATGTGGTAAATGTAGGGTCAAGGGAACTTAATCTCGATTTGCTGAGTTTCTTCCAGCTTTCTTTGCAGTAGAAGTGGATAACCCTCTCTGTAGATGGGCTCTACTCTTCCAGTTTGTGCAGTCTTAAGTTCCACTGGGAAACTCAATTATAGAAGGCCTCTCTTTCATACTAGCCATTCCCATAGGAATTACATTGCTTAAATTTTCATCTGGCAGTTGTTTTGACTGTTGTATGGAAAAAACTGACATTGCAACATAAAATTGAAATCTAAAATGGTACTTAACATGGAATGGTGCCAAGACAGTAGCTTGGAGAATGTTTACTTTTTACCACACTACCAGTTTCTGCAAGCCTTGAAGCCTGTGTGAAGGATCATGGTAAGCATGTAGCACTGATGCTTTCACCTCTGCCCTGCTCTGCAGTACATGACATTCTGTCAAATAAAGAACATCAATAAGGGTAATAATTCTATGTATCAGATACCTGGAATAATTGGTTCCCGTAGGATATGTTGACTATTCGTGTTCACTGGGATGTGCCTTGGGTTTTGAGATACATATGTCAGTCCATTCTGTGATGCTTGATGTATGAATATTTTTAGGTACTTCTAAAAGCAGGTAATTTCCTAAATTACTTTGAATTTGGGTGACCTGGTCTTTTTGAAATAATTTTCAAAGTTTGGGTGGGAAGTAACTCTTATATTTTATTTTTGGTGGTGTTTTGCCAATTTCACAGCAGTCTGTTGAATTTAAAGGTTCACTCTTTTGATCAAATTAGCATCCTGGCTTTCAGTCGGCATCATCAGTCTTCCTTGTAAAACATAAAGGATTTTTAGTGAGATGAAACTGTACCACTTACATCGGCTTATCATTTATTGTTAATTGTTTTTATCTTCAACATCACAATTTATTTGGATAGTCTTCTGATTTCAGCTTTTAATACAGGAAAAATATGCCTTGTGATCTAATTATGTATTTTGAATATTTTTTTTTTTAGGGTCAGTATGGAAATTACCAACAGTGAAAAAGTACTCACATTCCAGTAGGTGATATCTTTTAGCAGCCATATTGTCTCCTCAGCACTGTGGACATCTTCCTGAGATGAGAACTTCCCATTCCATCTAGCTTTTGGAAAAATCTTGTGGCTGTTTTATGGTATGCAGTCTTTATGGGTTAATTGTTAAAGACTGTAGATTCTCAGAAACTGATTTCACATCTCTACTCTAGATGGCAATATTGGACAGAAAATACATGACATAATTTGCAGTGAGTTGACTGTATGTCAAATAGACTGTTACAGACTGAAAGGTGAGAACAGCTTTGTATGTTTATGAAGGTTATGGGAATTTAATATTTTTTCCACAGATTTTTTTTGTAGGGGGAAAGGGGAAATGCACACTTTTTACAGCAGCAATATTTTGTATATTATGTTTTTCATGTGGTGAATATGCAAGACAGTACACTACTCGCTGGGCAGGATAAGAAGTCTACTGTTAAAAATAGGTAGGGGCATGATAAGTGCTTGATTGTATAAATCTCGAAATGGTGTACAATAAAGATAACAGTGAAAAAAGGTGGAGAACATCATACATCACTGATAGGTTCATGTACAAAGAGAATGAGAATCCCAGTTATCTAAATGGGAACATAATTAAGGACAGTATAATATAGTCTTGTGCAAAGATTAATTTTTTAAGCTTTCCAATTTTTCTGAGTGAAGCGGTTTTGTAAAAATTATTTCTAACATAGTTTGACGGTTTTCGGCAACATTTTTTGGGTAACAAGGTAAATGTTTGGGTTTTATTTCTCAAGTGTTTTGTCACAGCTTTGCGTAAGCAAGCTGTAATCCCTCTTAATAATTGCAATAACAAAGAAAATGACAAGTGTTAATTTTACTTGGCTTGAATATGCAAAGAACTTGAAAAAGAGTATGGAGGACAGGACTGTATTGTATAAGTGTATTTTAATCTTTAGTTGAATAATTTGTATGTATCAAAATAGCCTAGAAGACTTTGTAAAACCTATCTAAACTTTCCTAACTGGGAGATATCTTTAGAAAGGGGGCATTTTCTATGTGTGTCCATTTTTCTTACCGGTTAACATGAGACCAAGGGATGTTTTATAACATCAAATATAAAACCTGTTGGTGAGATAAATGCCAAATTTTGGGTTGAACTGCATTACGGCTTATAGTGTTGCATGTGAGATAGAGGCAGCACCTTGATCAATAGCATAGTACACACAAAAAATTGGTTTTGAGACTGTGCTGCAACTGTATATCAGATAAATAAATGGATATTCTGTTGTGCAGGAATATGTGCATTCAGGAATTCCTGGCAACTTTTATAAAGGACAAAACTTAAAATTAGCCCAGGGATAAAACAATATTTTGGTTTTGGTTGATCACATTTGGGGATTAAAACCAGAAAAACAGCTGGTGTTCATAATATGTACGACATCACACATGGAAGACAAGTTTTTAAATTTGTTCATAATTTTTAAAGGGAAAACAGTTTTCTTAAAGTTGATAGAAAATACACATCAAGGTTTGAACAGATATGGCATGAGGAACATTATTATGAATGAAATGCTTGTAGGTTCTGTGCCAATTTTCCACCACTGTGTACTTCATCGCTATTTAAAACTGTACTCCATCAATTCTAACGGAAGAATAAATTATTTGTGATTTTAATTTTCTCATTTGTTTCTTTAAATTAGATCCCGATCACTCTGATGTCTCATCTGGAGACTCTGCTGTGGGTTTTTGTTTTATAGAAGTTTGGCCAGAATAACCAAACTGTATTTGCATTCTAGGACTTTATCAAAATTCTCTTGCCATAGCCAAGTTAATTAGAATTAACTGTTCAGTAATCAGCATGTTGTGTAGGTTGTTTGTTACAAAATTCTTCCTCTGAAAATGAAGGTCCATGAGGCTATAATCAAGATGACTGAATTAGATAAATGAGTTGAGGAGGCAAAAATGCGTTGAACCCAGCCTGGTGTAGATATGTTATCTCATTTGAAATAAGCTCAACTGACATTAAGAAATAATTTGTCTTGCCAGCCCATCTTCTGTTGTCTTATTCTCCTTTTTAATGGAAACTAAAATTGCAGTTTTAATAAGCAGAATTTCCTCCAGGGTTTCCCTCCTAGAGACTACTGCATTTGCAAGGTTTAATTGTTTTATAACAGTCCTGTTTCGTAAAACTTTTTAATTGGTGGTGACAAAAATTACCTTATTCCTCTGATACTATGCCAGAAGAACAACTTGAGAGGAGATGGCTCCACATGAAAGTATTCCTACTAAAATTATATATTAAAAATGAACCAGTTTTCACTAAACAAAACAGAGGCAGGAATGCTTGACAGGACCAGGATAAGATAGCAGGATACTGGGTTCATTTTAGTAAGTACTCTTTATTAAATAAAACCCAAACAACAGGAAACCAGTAAGAAAGGTGTTACATTTGGCACTTTACATGTAGAATGTAGAAAATAAGACCTAAGAAGGAGACTGACACAGCAGATCATATACGTGAACAGATATTATACAGGTGTTTGAAGTAAAAAGGAGTTAATAAATTCAGTGACGGTTTCATAGTGCAGTGATTTTGCCATCATACTTTGCTCTTCCTTCTCAGACAGTTTTATTTCCTTTCCTGCTCTGTGAATGACTCACAGAAGGAAGAAGCTGGCTCACTGTTTCAAATGAAGTTGTCTTCACAATATTGTAACATAAGTAAGCAAACATGCCACTTTCTAGAGCAGGATATATGTATATTTTTGGAAGTAGTCCCACTTTCATATCTAAAATTACTTTTAAAGTTAAAAGTGATTAATATTTTTGAGAAAATGCTGCTGACTGAAGAGGAGCAAGGGCTTAATGCAAAAATACCATGGTACTTCTGCAGTTCTCACCACAGAGGATGCTGAAACACTTTAATATGATTAAGAAAAAATAAAAAATCAGATTTTAGATTCAAAAAAAGGGACAGAACACTTAAATTTACAAAATGAAGAGAAATTGTTGCATCAGTAAGGCCAGGTGGAATTCAGCTGAAAGGCTTTTCCTTAGTGACATGGTTTAGTGGTGGCCTTGGCAGTGCTGCAGTAATGCCTGGACTTGATGATCTCAAAGGCCTTTTCCAGCCTAGTTGATTCTATGATAAGACCCTCAATCTGCTAGAATTACTGTAAAAAAATCATAATACAATCTGATAAAACTGAGCTTTATTTATATGTTCACAAAGCCTCAAGTGCTCCAAGAAGCTGCTACCATGAAAAGCTGCAGTAAGGTGGACTGTGAAGCACTGAAAATTAGGCAAGCTGGGGGCACAGTAGGAATAAATGCTAAATATACAGAATTATGGAGATTGATAATAAGTTATGCCAGAACTCTACTAGGACCACTCATGAACATCAAATAAGTTGGAGAAAAGAATACATGTTCTGGTAGCAAAATGAAGTGGAAGTGGTGCTGCTTAGATTACGCAGGACTTCAGACTTTTTGGAAATGCAGTGGGCTGTAGCAGAATGTAAGAAATGGGTGGTGTTTACAAATAACAACAAAGGTTCTGGGTGGGTTAATACCAATTTACTTATATGCAGTTAATCAACTGTCAGGTGAAATTACATGGCTAGAGCAGTAAAACTTCCATTTAGCAGGCACTGAAAGTCACAGTGCCACCAAAATAAATGTTCAAAAAGCAGTGGTATGGAGCACCTGGCAAAGTCCCTTAACACTGATCAGAGTTTTATCAACCCCCTGAATTGCTGTGTTCATCCTTATCTCTCCCATATCAAAACCAAAGAGATCTCTCAGGTAAAAGATAAGTGGGTGATGAGTGGTCAAGAACAAATGAAGTATGTTTGTTTGGGATTCTGTATGTCAGAAGCCAGTATGTATAAACCAGTGGTACAGAGCAGTGTAAATTTTGCAAGGATGCAGACAACATGATGAAAATTAAAGGCAACATTTTTAAAATTGATAACAGGAAATGCTTCTTATGACAAGCACAACTGCAGACTCAATCCTGGAGATATTACTGAAGCCAGGGGCTTAGTAAGATTTAAAAAATGGAATTGGAGATACATATATATTTATGAGAATGTGCACAGTTACATTCAATCAGATGAAACAGTTTATTCTGAAAGAATATGAAACCTTGTGCTTCACAGCTTTATACAACAAGCAGCATGTTAGAGTTTAGAAGGTATTTCTGTTGGTGCCTTGACAGTAAATATTGGGAGTATATTTAGGTTTCTTTTTGTCATAACTTTAAGAACCTCACTCTGCAAAACCTGGAAACGGGCGTCATTAGCAGCAGACTTGGTTTAGGTTGCAGAATTAAACAGATTTAAACCTGAACTGGGGTGACAATATTCTGTTCAGAAAATTTCTTTTTTGCGCTATGGTGAAATGTATCACCAAAAATAATAGGAATACTGAAATATTTATGTTTCAAGCTTGCAAGATGCTGAATGCTTTCACTCAATTCTCGTAAGCTTCCCATGATTCAGTTTTTCAGGAAAACTTCTTGACTGATCCATGTTCCCATGATCCATTTCCCCTGCCTAGATATGATGATTTTACAAGAGGAGGTGTTTTCAGTGTTCTAGAGGTAATGTTTTCTAATTTACACTTGCTGTTTTTCACTTGGTCTTATGAAATGAAGGTGGTAAAAGTATGTCAGTGGCTTCACAGATGTACAGCTCAGGTTTCTGGTGGGGAAGAGCTGTGGGGCTGGAAAAAAAGCTGCCGGAATAGCCAGAGCTAATAGTCTGTGAACTCTTCAGAGCACTGTGTTACATTCATTTGCCTTGACACTTTTTAAATAAGTGGTGGAGGTGAATTTCCATATAAATGCTTTTGCATTTTGGTTCATAATTTTCATTTAATCTAAAAGTTAATTTTACACAGCATAAATTCTAATCACCTACTGCAGTTGGTGTTGCCAGAAGTGTGCTGGCATCTTGACACAGGGCCATTACAGATACTTCTGCAGAAAAATGCCATTTGCTAGGGCAGGCTTGGTAGAAATGCACATTTTGTTTTTATGAAATTAAGTTCCATCAGTTGTACCTCCTGTCTGGTTTTTAGCAAACTTCAAATCAAGTGGAGAGTTTTTAGTCTTCAGTATTCCGTGCCAACTTTACCGTTTCCATCCTTAGCTTTTCTCAGTCCAGAGCCTTTATACTTCCTTTTTATGGGGCTGCAGTATAAACAAGTGCCCCAGTTCTTAGTTTCTATCTAAATACTGATTATGGCTTTACTTGTTAAAATAGTTTCTTGCCAAGTTGATACACTCATCATTAACCTTTGAGACTGACACTGTATCTTTCTTTTGTTTGTTCGTTCGTCCCCAGCAACAAAAGGAATCATTTTAGGTCTACCTCTTCTCATTTGAGCATCTAAATAATTACATCTATCTGTTTGCTCCCACCCATGTTTCCAGCTTGGATAAAATATTTGCCTTCTATAATGAAATCTGTTATTTGGAAACTCACTGCTGGGGTAAAAGGGTTCTGCCTGTAAACACCAGAGGTTTTCATTTCTTATGCCCAGAGCGCCTGCCCATGAGTATGATGAAGTATTTGCTAGCTTGACACTGGTTTCCTGTTTATCACCTGCTTCAGTACCCATGTGGGCTCAGGAAAGGTAAGAACCCAGCAAAACTGAGGCAGGCGTGAAGGTTTCTGTTGTATCCCCCGTAGTTTTTGGCTGATGGCAAGTGGCTGATTTTAGGAGCATAAATAGATGCTTGGTGAGTTCTAGGATATCTGCAACTGCTACAAGTACCTTGTGTGCACGCTAACATGTCTAATGGAGCCTGATGTTCACTGGTGCTTGTTAAGACTGTTGCTATGCCCTTGCTATAAAGAACAGCACTGATACTTTATTACCTCAGAAACGTAGTTCTATATGGCCTCTATTATTGCCCTTCAGTTTCACATTGCTTCGTGTTTTCTTGCTCTCTGGCAGCAGGCAAGGAAGGCAGACAACCAGGAGTCTTATGTGAGACCCACTTTACTGATGAAGAAGCAAAGAACATGGAGATAAATGAATTTGCTTCAGTAGTTCTTTTGACTGTTTGGAAATTTGGAGTTTAAAATGTAGTAGACTTGAAGTCTGGGCCAAGCACAATAGAGGTGACCTGCTGACTGTTTTCTTGCTCTATTGCCATTATTGAAGTGACTACCGACAGCTGGTCGCTATCTGAATGAACACTTGGCAGTATGTTGGCATGACCAGTTCAAATCAGTGTTTTGAAGTGAGCTAGTGGGCCAGAGCACCTTCTGTTGAGCTGTTGATGTTTCCACTGAGTTGTTGCAGGAGAATGCTGCAGGGTGTCACGCTGGCTGGTGTGCATGTGTGTCTTTGCAACGCGTTGGTCCAATGACTCAGTAACTCGTAGGCTACCCTACATTATGCCATCAGTCATGCAGACAGTTTGTATATTTAGATGAATATTGAGAAACTCTCTGCTGCTGTTTCTCTCGTCATGGCACCATTTTAATCATCTGTTCTGTTTTTATAAGCCATGACAGCTTACCTTTTGACCATGCCCATCTTCTAGAAGGGTAGCAGGCAAGACTCATCTTGAATCCTTTCGAAGATGCAAAGGTAGAATTGCTGCTGAACATACTGGAAGATAGCTGTGACAAAGAACAGATAGCAATCATTTATGGAGCTGGCCGTGTTGATGCTAAGATCATCTATAGTTCCTCCTATGTGTCTGAGACCACCTCCTCCATTGCTGTGAGGAGGCTCTGAGCTCAAGAGACAGCTATGAATTAGTGGATTTAAATCATACTTATCATTTGGAGGCACGGCTTTTGGGTGAGTATCTATATAGAGGACTACTCCCTGAGTTTCTAAAAGAGCACAATAACTTACAAGCACCAATGCATGTGAGGGAGAGGCTCGCTTATGTTTCTTAGTGGCTGATGATTTTGGAGTGTCTACTGCAAGGAAGATGGACAGCAAGTCCACCTGCTTCTGGCAGAATCCGTAAGGTCATGTGGAGCCTCACCGAGCACTGAGTCTACAATTTCGGCACTGTGGTCACCTGTGACTACATCAATGGGATGTAGCTACTCCTTTTATATGGGGCTTCATGGATTCTCACAGGTGTACTGACTGGCATCACTGGCCCATGCTGGTACAGCCCTCTCCAGCACCATCTTCTGCACATGTAGGTCTTGAGAGCAGGAGATACAATAATATCTTGGAGCCAGCATTTTCACTAATGCAGGAGTTGATGGTAATGGGAAATGGTAGCTGTGCAAACATATCTTGGGAAGGGGATGTAGTAGAATACAGGCAGGTTCCTAGGAGAATTTTGATACAGAAGGCATGGGGAATGCAGCCAAATGGAAGAGGTCTTCTGTGGTCTCATTCTCAACAGTGAAGAGAAATCACCTCTCAAATCAGGGCTTAAAGACAGCTTGAGTAGGAGATCATGAGGAGGTAGAAGTTTACTCTTAGAAAAGGAAGGAGAGGAGCAAATAATGTTTTCAACAGCAGAACCGATGTTGCCCATCTTTGCATTGTAATATCAAGAATAACTGTATGGTTGGATTCTCTGACACTTAATGAGTTGAGCTCTAACAACAGCCTTTGCTGAATTATTAAATCTCTCTTCTTTCCTAGGTGGGTTGTTTCGTGACCCCTGTAGGAATGTAGTGTCTTGAAATACCTCTCTGAGAGTTGCATGAAGTTTGTCAGTTGAAATTTGTCAAAGAGTTCACTTTTCCTCAGGAACCCTAACAAACAGCAAACTTCCACAAAGAAGATGTCTGTAATCTCGGAGAATGAAGAGGAAATGTCTTGAGGGGAAAAAATGTCTAAAAAGGAGCTCAGGAGAGCTGGCAAGTCCTTAAAGAAATTGTATTATGGGTAGCCGTACAAATTATCTCAATGTGGAGGATCAAAAGCTTATCAGTGCCTTCAAACAAAAGAAGTGCACAGAAAGCTCTCATTGTTAGGATTAAGCTTATAAGAATAGTAGAACATATTGAAATAAAATCAAGGCAAGCCACAAAATGAACTGTAACTATTCAGAGATACTGGTAGAACAGGAGGAGGTGGTCCATTACTTCACAGAGAACAAAACATGCAGGCAGTATTGCTGATGAGTATTCGAGCTTAGGACATTGCTTCCAGACCTAGGTAGGAATAATCAGTTATGCAACTACCTGATGAGGAACAATTCATTAGGTACATATAACTTTACTATCGTTACAGCAAACAATGAGATTGCAACCCCTATTTCAGGATCAAAGAACTAGTAAAGTAACAGCAATAATAACAATAGAGTCTAGATTTGTTATCTTAGTGCCCATGTCAGACCAATTTATGGCAGGAAGAAAGACAGTGGGCACATTAGAGGTAGAATCTTGGTGGGGATAATTATCCCCAGATGACTACTGGCAAGAGATGAGTATGGAGAGATGATGGTGGGTGGATCTCAGAGGGGAATAACATGTATTGATCATATTTATCAAACCCAGTGAGCTGACCACAAGATCCATAATAGTATATTGTCTCATTATAGTACAAAACATATATTAGGTCAAACATAGATTACACCTTTACTTTTAATCCCCACCACCACTGAGGGAGCCATGAACTTCCAGCAAAGGATATGATGGCGAGGGAGTAAATAAATGGTCTTTCAGAGAACCTGCCAGCTGCCTTATCCCATGGAAATGGATGCTGGGAAACCAGTAAGTAAAACTCTCATTTTGAACATTAGTTCTTGCTGCTATTCAATTGCACTGTTCCTCCTTTTTTTATTTCAGAAAACATCCTTTAATTTTTAACTTTGCCTACACAAATTTACGATGTTAGGATTCAGTGGGTCCCATACTCCTGAGTGATTTTCAGCCTTACTAAGCATCAGTGCAAATTTCCCAATTGGTGCTGAGAAAGTGGCTTCTGGGGAGATGAGAATCCAAGTTATCCACTAAATAGGCCATTCTTAAGCACCACTGTCTTCTGCGGTTTGTTTCTTTTTAATACCAAGCACCTAAAGATGCTCAGGATATTCTCCCACCATCATCTTCAGCTGAGCTGGAGATGTGCCGTCTGGGGCTGCAGACAGTGCTTGTGCTATAGAAGTGCTTGTGCTATGGAAGGGGGACTGTTATCACCATCACAAAAGGAGGTCCCATTCTCTAGACACCCTTGCCTGAGATGGGAGGGGGAACTGCACTTGCTAGGGGGGGCAGCACTGGGGTGGCATGGCAGAGAGTCCCTGCAAGACAGATCTCAGCAGAGACTGTTCTTCAGAGGTATTTAGTTGACACACACCTGCTGCTTGAGGCCATGGTACTGGTGCGTACACAAAAGCAGGTACTTCTGAGGAGTGCTGAAAAGATATTTTCACACCATCTGTGGATATTTCCTAGCGAGTAAGCACAGGGACCTGGGAGCGATGGAAGGGGGGATATACTGTGGGATGACAACCATATTATCCATATTTTGACGCTTCCTGTAACATCTGAGACCACGGGAGCAAAACAAACATTTTTATGTTATCTCCAATCCCCTCACATTTTTAAGGAAAACCCTTCAGACTCCCCTTAAAGGTTTCTGAACAGAATCCTAAACACTGCAGCTCTCCCCAGCAGCCGTAGCTCTGATAAGCCATCAAGGCCCGGTGGTTCAATTTCAACATCCCACTCTCTAGCAAGTTGTTGAAGCTCCGTAGCAAAGTTGAGTACTTCAAATCCTGCCAGCTAGAGCTCGGTCCTCATTCCCACATAAACACAACCATTTTGCAAACATGATCTGATATTAATTACCCCCCTGGTACCCAAAGTCAGGATTTCCTGATGCAGCCCGCTAATGTAAAATGCATTAGTGAAAATGCTGGCTCCAAGGGGTTAGGTTCTCTAAATAAACACAGCAAAGTTGTTTTTTATTCACAACTCCCAGGCTATTCTGAAAGACTGATTTCTTCAACAAGAACGAAAAAAGACAGACTAAAATCATCCTTGGGTTTTTAATAGGTTATAAATGCCTTTTTTCTCTTCAGTTGCAGGAACTGAATGTCAAGTCATAGATCAATGAAATCTGACTCTTTCTTGCCTTAGAATGAAGTTTGTCCAAGCTCCTTTCTGCAGCCGTGTACTTTGTGTTGTGTCTCCAATGGCACATGGATCACAGGACAGGATTGCACTTCTGACTTTTGGGCTAAGGTGGCAACACTGGAATTCAGGGGTAAAAAGGAAAAGTTCGTAAGAGCTAAGGAAGATTATTATATATATATATGTATAAATATTCATTTCTAAGGCACTGCCTTAGAGTTATTTTTCTTCCACTAAAAATGGAAAGAGGACTCAAACAAAGCCAGCTTGCAATGAATGAGAAACGTTCAGCTCTGTTAGCAAAATGTGGCTGTGAGGCCAGTGATTTCCATGTGAGAAATTGCCCGTGCCCTCATTGGCAATACCAGCTTAGGGCATTGCCACCTTCTGCCGTACCACCGTGCACTGCCTTCGCGTTTGCGCCAAGACTTGGACACGATCTGGAATTTGATCTGGCTTAAGCAGAAAAATAAGGAAATTAAAAAAACCCAACCAAACTAAACCAAGCTAAATCTCCCAAGCCATTCCCAGCACTGTTGTCCTGGGACACCTGGCAGGCACAGTGGATGGTAAGAACAAGGCATCAGCAGCAGGAGCTAACCCAGATGTGGTTGCCCAAAGCTACTTCTTACTGAGCTGCTGCTGCAGCCCGAGTGCCAGCAGCAAACAGCTGGGGCTGTAACCTTGTGGTTTGAGGATGAGAGCATCCTGCCCTGCTTGCGTGAGGCCCGGCATGCTGGTGTTGCCTGGAGAGGATCCCAGTGTGGGACAGGACTGGAGAGCACCAGAGGGAGGTGAGCTCTGCTTCCAGATGCTCTTCTGTCTCTTGCTGGCCACACCACCGGGTTCATGAGCTCCTCCGAAGTCCCATGGTGTAAAATTTCCACACTGGCTAATAAAAGTCAGCTTTAAATGCCTGTGGGAGATTCAGAAGTCATAGACCAACGGGTCGTAAGCCAGCTTGGACTCCCCTGCCTCACTGATGGCTTCCCATCCTGCTTGTGCCCGGGGTTTTAGAAGTGTCTTTGGAAACGAGATCCTTGTTCTGCCTCTTCTATTGTTTGCATTTCCCTACCTTTCCTTCCTTAGGGGTCAGCGAAAGGGAGTGTGTTAAAGTCCAAGGTTAGCCTTTTTATATGGTATAATGAGGCTGAAACAGTAGTAAGGATTGATTTCAACCCACAAAGGGCAACTACCATACAACTAGATTGTCAAAATAAGGCGTACTCAGTCCTCTTCCCATTTCAGAGCAGCTAAAGATAAATGCATTGGTATGGTAAGATCATGTACCAATACAGGCATCTTTTCCACATCTGATTTGAAACCCAAATGCTTGTTTAATATTACTCCACTACAAATATATAGATTTATATCTGGAGGGCTGTCCAGAACATACAACAGAATCTATCCAGCTAATGGTCCCGTCACATTTTTAAGGAGGGCTGAAACCTGCAATGAGCTGAAAGGCAATTCAGTTACAATTTCAACAGGATATTTGTCCAGATCAAATTTTGTTTGAATCATCTAATGAGGCAGACTTAATTGCTAGAAAACTGCAGCATTTTTTAGAGCAGCTTTGAAATGTTAATTCTGAGGGTAAATGCATCTTTTTGTTTCAACAGCTTATGTATGCCATGTTTGGTTACAAATTTAACTTTCTTGATCCCAGCTACAATGAAAACCCTTTCTGTCTTGGCATTCTAGCCTTGCATATTCTATTCTTTAGTTGAGTCACATCCCAGAAGCCAGTTTACTTTCATCTTCCATACTTGTGGAGGGGTGAGTGGAATGGCGGCTGCGGTTTACTCCAGAAATTTTCCTTAATCGGAAAGAAAGAAGTTTGCTTTTGGTGCAAGTTTTCTGCCAGGGTCAAAATCTAGGGAAGGGGGTTGGGGACTCTGGAATTCCAACACTAAACACCTCTTTTCTACCCAGGGTTTTCAGAATTCATTCTTTGTTGCATAGGTCTGAAAGGTTAAAAATAACTGCCCCTCCTGAGCCTTCTCCCTGGACTGGGCTCTTCCCTGGGATTCTGTGAGCTTTTCCTGCCCAAACTGGGTCAGCCTCCCTGCCTAATTTTAAAATCTCTGGCATCCATCGCTTTATAAAAATCAATGAGAACTTTCCCATTATATAATCCCAGCAGTCACGTATCATATGCTCTGGCCCGATTCTGCAGAAGCTTGATTTTATATATTGAAATGGTGATTATTAGTTTTAAAGAGCTGTGAGCTCCTTATGGAAAATTATGGGGAAAATTCTTCGTCTGTGGAGTCTTTTCTCTATCTCTTTATGCAGACCCTTTTCCTTTTCAGGCAGGAAAACTACAGTTAAAATGAGAACGTTTGCTGATTGAATTTAGGAAACTGTGTTTTAAAGTGAAGGTTGAGAAAGTACATTTTCTTGCGTTGGCTCTGATTGTGTTTGTGATCTATTTTGCTCCCTGAAAATGTAATTACAAGAAATGGTAATGAGATCACAAATATCTCTACAAATATTGTTTTTGTAGACGTTTTGATGGCAGAGCTGTTCGTGCAGCTAGCCTGCGAGGTCTGGGAAGAATTCAAGCAAGATTAAATAATACAGGGGACCATAACTATCAGATCAGTGAATAAACCCAAATCATTTAGGTATTTATGTAAAAGATCTCATTGTTTTTCCAGTTTCTGCTTACAGAGACTCTTCTTTGCTATGATGCCTGCATAGTATTTAACAACTGACTTTTCACATGCTAAACCAGTGTCCATCGTACTCACCTTTATCTGTGCTCTGGCTTTTCTGGTGATATCCAACCATTTCTAGACTTAGGCCAGGTACTGGAATAAGAATTTCTTTGATCTGTGTTTATGCAGCACCTAGCACAGTGTCATCCTGATGCATGGCAAGGGCTGGAAGATGTTCCTGCCAAACAAATGAACAGCGTCTTTGGGGTTTGGAAATGACATGAGGAATCATTCAAGGTTCAGCTCCAGGAAGTAAATCACTAAGTCAAACTGTTAACGTTAGCTGTGACGGGCCGCTTGGTAGCAATGCATGGTTTGGAATATTATTGTAAACAATTTGACAAATACTTCAGATAATGAACAAAGTAATAAAAAATCAATGTCTGTTCCCAGATAATTTGTGAAAAGGAAAAAAGGAGTATATTTATCAAACATATTGTTTCTGCAAATAGTTCACCTCATGATTTCAGAGGGGAAATAGGTAGGAAGAGAAAATGAGCTCAACAAAACAAACATCGGTTTATATGTCAATATCCTCGTAAATGGCAATGACAGAAGGGAAATACAGCTAATTCGATAGGGGAACAAAATAGTTTCTAAACTGAATATTTGGTTGTGACTCTCCCAAACCTCCCCCGCTCCATAAAGATGACAAATCCAAGGGGTCACACACTGCTGCCTGGTGCACTCCGGCACTGGAGATGGAGCCACAGGAGAGTCCCGGCTGTGCTGCTCCAGGATTGCTTCCCAGCTCTCCCACTCTTTCAGTCACCATCCGGCACCATATATTTCCTTTTGCTCTCTGTTTGTCTGTGCCAAATGGCTGTTTGGGAAACAAACAGGCACGTTTCTGAATTCCAGGGAACAGCAGCCCGGCTCACAACAGATTTCCTTATGACTTTTTAAGGACAACATTAATATCATTTATAGTCATCTTAATCATTTCTGTTGACAGAAACAACCACAGAAGAGGGAAGCTTCTTCCAAGAGGTTGACTCTGCCTTGCTTGTGGCTTCCCCCTTAATTAGGAAGCCAGAGATATATGTCTGAAACCTACCTCAGATGGAGCCGGGCAGGTTTAGAAGCCCCAGGACATCTGTCATGTCATGTACCCCAGGCCCTAGCCAAGGTGCAGATATGTCTGCATGACCTGCTGTCACATCCTGCCCTAAGTGGTATTGCATTTCATGCAGGTCCCCTCCCCACCTCCCACAGTTTTCATTTCAGGCTGGTGAATCATGGTGCTGGTATTGGCTGGGGTAGAGTTAATTTTCTTCACAGTAGCTGGTGTGGGGCTGTGCTTCAGATTTATGCTGGAAACAACATTGATTATAGAGGGATGTTTTGGTTACTGCTGAGCAGCGCTCACCCAGAGCCAAGGCCTCTTCTGCTCCTCACACCACCCCACCAGTGAGAGGGCTGGGGGTGCACAAGAAGCTGGGAGGGGACAGAGACCAGCAGCTGACCAAAGGGGTATTCCAGACCATACGGTGTCAGGCTCAGCCTATTGACCTGGGAGGAGAAGAAGGAAGGGGGCACGTTTGGAGTGATGGTGTTTGTCTTCCCCAGTAACAGTTATACATGATGAAGCCCTACTTTCCTGGTGTCATGGTTTAAGCCCAGCTGGTATCTCAGAGCTACGCAGCCACTCGCTCACTCACTCTCCCCTTTCTTCTCCTCCCCATCCCTCAGAGAGCAGGGGGCTGAACCCAGGACACCTGGAGATGGCTGAACACCATGGGAAGTGGTGAATTAGTTCCTTGTTTTGCTTTACCAGCGCACACGGCTATGTTTTGCCTATTAAACTGCCTTTCTCTCAACCCATGCGTTTTCCCACTTTTCCAATTCTTTCCTCTGTTCCCACTGACGGGGAGTGAGCGAGCAGCAGTGGGGTGCTTAGCTGCAGACTAAAAAAATAACTCATTTTGTTTCTGCTTGGAGTCAGTGTGATTTTTATGGGTTATTTTTTAGTCTGATCAGATACAGGAGAGGAAACTGGTAAGGCCATAGTTGAGATCTGGATGGAAAGGAAAGCCAGACGAGCAGGGAAAATCTGCCTGCTCCCAGACCCCTGGTTACCTGCAAAACCACAGCCAGTGACCTGGGAAAGCAAAGCAGTCAAGTGTGTGTGTGAGTGTATGCATGTGGGTGGGTGGTGGGGTTCTGCAGGTGCCCATGTGCTTTCGCTTTGGAGCAGACGTTCCTCCTTGCTCCTGTGGGAAAAAGAGGAATGTAAAGTCAAGGTTTTCACTTTCAGCTCCCTGCTAGACAGAAAAGGCTGGAAAGAGTCCAGGGAAGGGCCACAAAGATGACCAAAGGACTGGGAAGCCTGGTGTATGGGAAAAGGCTGAGAACTGTGTTTGTCCAGCCTTGAGAAAACAAGTTTTGGGGGGACCTTATCACCATGTGTCAGTATTTAAAGGGTGGCTACAAAGAAGATTGAGACTCCCTGTTTACAAGGAGAACACAAGGAGTAATGTTTCCCTAGTAAAGCTACTCCTAGGGATATTCTGACTGGACACAAATGGAAAACTTTTCACAATGAGAACAACTGCCATTGGAACAATCTCCCCAGGGAAGTGGTGGATTCCCTACGCTGGACGCTTGTAAGACTCAGCTGGACAGGGTGCTGGGCCATCTTATCTAGATCATGGTTTGCCTAGGAAGGTTGGACCCGGTGATCCTTGAGGTGCCTTCCAACCTGGTATTCTATGAGTCTATGATCTCATTCCCCAAGAAGGACGGCTGGCATTGCTCTCATGATGATGATGATGGACAGCCAGCGGCTGCAGCACTTTGCACCTGTAGGAATCCTGAAGAGCAAAGTGGAGCAGTGCTCTTCTGCTGCTGGAATAATGCACACAGAAGTGGAGCCCTCAAGCTGCCTGTGGGTCCTGGGACCTGGGAGGGTGAAAGGCGGCCCTGCTCAGGGCTGGCAGTGTCTTGCTGTGCTGTCCACATGTCCTGGCTGTTCAGCTGTGGGCTTCAGCACTGCTTGCCGCTCCCCAGAGTGGCTGAGGAGCAATCAGAGCTGGCCTCTTGAGATCTATGGCCACCCCTCTGATATCTGTGTTGTGTTCCCAAAACAGAGCCTCATTAGACTCTAGTGGGGAGTCTCTGATAACACAAAGATTTTCTCTGCTTAATACCAGGACCCTAAGTAAGAATGAGACTGCAACTGCAGAATAGCCTATCTCGAGCCCCTTAGGAGGTCTCTTCTTTCCCATTGAAGCTCTAAAAGAAAGCAACATATATTTGCGAGTTTTATCTTCCTCCTTTCCACAGTATTATCTTCCATTAGTAGTTGTAACCTTTTAAGGATGTACTTTCATTCTGTGAGTATCCTACTATGCAGAGAGACAGGCAAGCATGGTACTCACATAAAAGTCTGTTTGCAGTGAGGAGGAAAATGACATCTGGAGAGGGTAGGTGCCACTGAGCTCTCCAGCCTCAGCAAACACTTTTTTCTTGGGATCTTCAAGGGGGAATGTGCGTTTGCATGGCTCAGTAATAAATGCCCACACTATTAAACTCATTTTGGGGTGTCAGATGTTCTTCTGCTATTAGGCACATGCGAAGTCAGGACACCCTACAGCAGGGAGTTGAGTAACAGCACTTGGCAGCAGACGGTAGGCACTGAAAGCTGCTATAATCAATGAAGGTTTATGCAATAAATGGCTTGTAGTAGTATTTAAATCTCAGATGTCTGTAGAAAACATCAACTTGAAGAACCTTCTGTCCTCATTACTTTAGAGTGTGTTATTCAAACTAAACACAGAGCATCGAGGACTCTAAAGTTCCTTTAAAGCCTATACAAAGTTACAGATTCAAATTCACATTTTAAGCACCAAAGAAAAGGAAATCTGACTTTCAAAAACTGACTGTAAATTCTAGTTTTAAAGGTAGTAATGAAATGCCCACGGAAGGGGACTGTGTATCACATCCTCTTTTGTTGGTGTCAGACATACTCCTTGGCTTGGAGAAAAACAAAGCCAAGAGTTGGGAAAGCTGTTACAGGAGGGATGGATTTCAGTTTGTTGAGGTTACACAAGTCTTGCCCTGACTGCTCTTGTTTTACAGGAGGCTAAGTGGGTATCTTAAATGTGAGGGAGCCTCTCCAGGTGCAGCAGCCAGGCAGGCAACAGCAGGAATCCAGTAACACACAAACAAACAAAACCCAAAGAAACCCAGCTCTGGTCTGCCCAGGATTAAGACTTTTCTTTTACCTACCTGACCTGATTTGTGGAGACAACACTTGTGGTTCTAGCATTTTTCATTCATTCAGAGAAGAATGAATTTCCTTCTACAGACTCTTGCTTGCCATCTGCAATTTGCTTTCCCTTGCATGGTCTGAGTTTACTTTTCCTGAGGATCAATGAGCACAAAAACCAAATAGCGCAGTTCAGGGGAAATCTAGCAAGCCTCGTCCTCATAATGAGTGAAGTATTACATCTCACTGTACCTGATGGCAAACTCTATGTTTTGACAGATTTAGATGTTAAGTGCCAGTTCAAAAGGTGGCACAGAGGTTCAAGCATTTATAACCTATTGGAAACAAGTGAGTGCTGAAGTCTCTTCATAGAATGTTTTGGGTTGGAAAGGACCTTAAGGTCACCTAGTTCCAACCCCCCTGGCGTAAGTAGGGACATCTTCCACTAGACCAGGTTGCCCAAAGCCCCATCCAACCTGACCTTGAACACCATCAGGGATGGAGCATTCACAATCCCCCTGGGCAACCCATTCCAGTGCCTCACTATCTTAACAGTAAAGAACTTCTTCCTTATATCCAATCTAAACTTCCTCTGTTTAAGTCTGAACCCGTTACCCCTTGTCCTATCACTACAGTCCCTGATGAAGAGTCCCTCCCCAGCATCCTTATAGGCCCCCTTCAGATACT
>JANHGB010051767.1:12277-32358 GCA_026283785.1 Coracopsis vasa | reverse complement strand
CTCAAGACCCCTACCCACAATTACTGGAGAGCAGTGCGCAGACACCAAGAGGAGGAGACTTATGATAATAAGAGCCTAGAGCTATTAATATGTATATTACTAATGTGATAATGAAAGTATATAAACCTATAACAAATGCTAATCAGGTGCGCCTCTGGCTATGGTCAAGCGCCCAGCGCTCTTGCTTTTGCTTTATTGACTTTGTCCCTCAATAAAACCTTATTACCTCTTTTAGAGGAGTGAGTCCGTATTTTACAGTGAGACTCCCTTGTCTCACTAGGACCCATACAGCCTCATCCAGCAAAGCTGTTCTGCTCCCCACCAGCCATGGATACCAAGGTGGGAGAAGATTCAGTGCAGTGTCTTTTGATACACTTGATGAAGGCGAAGCTAACTACAGGCTGTGTGAGGGCCTGGGCCCTTCCTCCCCCTCAGGAGTCGGGATGCTGCTTTGCCTGCCCATAGGAGCCGGGACTACACCCTCTGCCCCCCCTCAGGAGCTGTTTAACCTTAGACAGCACTAACTGGAGGCATTTGGTAGCCATACCGGTCATTCCCTGTACATAAGGTCACCATGGAGGTCACCAGACTCAGACAAACCCAAACAAACAATGGCTTCCCGCCGCACCTGAGGCGGGAAAGCTCGGCAGCCCGCGCTTCGCGCCGCGGGGCACGCTGGGAAGGGTAGTCCCGGGCCCGGCGCTGCTCCCGCCATAGGCGGCCAGAACGAAGGCCCACATCGGTAAAACACTCCTCGCCGTCCCGCTGTGGGACCTGCTGCTGGGTGACCCCCCCGCCACGTCCCCAACAAGGCTCGGAGGAGGCACTCCAAGGTATGTTTATGCCAAGGAGCTCGTCCACAAACCGGTGCGAGCATGCGCGGCCTGCAGGCCACACCCCCGCCATGGTCCCGCCTCCTCCTGACAGGCGGAGCCATTTTGTCCTGCAGACGGGCTGTGTCAGGTCAGGGTAGTGCTGCTCAGCGTCGTGCTCTGTGTTCTGATCTGCGGTCCTCATCCAGCTCTGGGGCAGCAGAACAAGAGGGATGCGGAGCTGTTGGAGCGAATCCAGAGGAAGCCACGGAGATGCTCCAAGGGCTGGAGCAGGCTGAGAGAGCTGAGATTGATCAGCCTGGAGAAGAGAAGGCTCCTTAAGGGGAGACCTTAGAGCAGCTCCAGTGCCTAAAGGGGCAGACAGACTTTTTACCTACCCGTTGAAAGAGGGTAAACGAGACGAGAGATTAGACAAAAACACTCCCTGTGAAGGTGCTGAGGCGCTGGCACAGGATGCCCAGAGAAGCTGTGGCTGCCCCATCCCTGGCACTGCTCAAGGCCAGGTTGGACACAGGGGCTTGGAGCAACCTGCTCTAGTGGAAGGTGTCCCTGTGTGTGGCAGGGGTTGGAAGTGGATGAGCTTTAAGGTCCCTTCCAACACAAACCAGGCTGCGATCCTACGAAAAAAGACACATTGAAAAGAAATGTTTCAGAGCAGCTGCTCTACCCTCATTCTTTCTGCTACAGAGAAAAACATTCTAAGAAGGGCAAGGCACAAATGAAAGGGGCTGCTTCCAATACACAGCTCTGCTCACAAGTCTAATAGGTAGCCTCAGAGATGAGACCACGCATCCACACTGAGATTACCTTTTGCAGTCTGGGGTTATAAAGGAGGACTGTGGAAAACAGAAGTAAGCAACACGGCAAAGAGAAGGAGAGATTCTATCCATTTTCCAATATCCAGTACCACAGATTTTGGATGTACTTAACAGCCATTCTGCTGTGTCAGTGTGTTCCAGAAGTCAGTGCAGAAATGCACTTTGGCAGTGAAAAAGGCTGTTTCTCTGTGAAAACTACTCTGGGAGAACATAAGTGACAAAACTGAGATGTTGTCAGAGCAGTGCATAGCCTTGCTCTCCCTGCCCTGGCTGAAGTTTTCCAAGCTATATCTCTCAGCAGGAATGTTCTGCTTGCTGTTCCTTACTCCTCATTGCAGTCCTGTCTGCTTTCTCCCCAGTCATCATTAATTTTATGAGTTAAATAGGATGTTGTGCAATACGTTTTTGGGTTGCAAACAGGTATTCCATTGTGACTGGAAATGTGAATTTGACATATTCATGATCCATTCCTCCCTATTCTCAGGGCACATTTTATTCAGAGATGGTAGAATGAAGGGTGGGAGGCCAAAAAGCTGTGGGAGGGCAAGAAGAAAGTAGAGGCTGCAAATGTGTGGGAGGACAAGAAAAAATGAGAGGCTGAAAAGGGGTGGCTGGTAATGGGTGGGAAGCCAGAAAGGGGTTGGAGGCTGAAAAGAAAGGGGGGTTAAAAATGGGTGAGAGGCTGAAAAGGGGTGGGAGGCCAAGAACTGGTGGAGGGCTGGAAAGGGATGGGAGGATGAAAAGAAACTGGAGGTGGAGAAGGGTGGGAGGTGAAGAACAAATTAGAGTCCAAAAATGGTGGGAGTCCAAAAAGGGGTTGGAGGCCAAGAAGAAATCAGAGGCCAAAAAGGGGTGGGAAGCTGAAAAGAAACCTGAGGCCGAAAGGAGTGGCAGGCCAAAAAACGGTGGGAGGCTGAGAGGGGTGGGAGGCCAAGAACAGGCTGGATGCCAGAAAGGGGTGGGAGGTCGAATAGGATGGGAGGCTGGAAAGGGGTTGGAGGCCAAGAAGAAATTTGAGGCTGAAAAGGGGTGGAAGGTCAGAAGGGGGCTGGAGGTTGGAAAGGGATGGGAAGGGTGGTGGAAATGAAAGAAGTTGGAAAGGGATGGGAAGGGTGGTGGAAATGAAAGAAGTTGAAAACGGTTGAAGGCTGGAAAGGGGTGGGAGGCCAAGAAGAAATTAGAGACCGAAAAGAAGTGGGAGGCTGAAAAGAAAATTGAGGCCTGAAAGGGGTGGGAGGTGGAAATGAAAGAAGCTGAAAATGGGTGGGAGGCTGAAAAGGAGTGGAAGTCTAAAAAGAGGTGGGAGGGTGAAATGGGTGGGAGGCCAAGAACAAATTGGAGGCCAGAAAGGGGTGGGAGGATGAAAAGAAACTTGAGGCAGAAAAGGAGGGGGAGGCTAATGAGAATGTAGAGGCTGGAGATGGGTGCGAGGCCAAGAACTAATTAGAGGCTGAAAAGGGGTGGAAGGACTGAAAGGGGTGGGAGACTGGGAAGGGGTGGGAGACCAAGAAGAAATTAGAGGCTGAAAAGGGGTGGAAGGCCAAAAAGGGGTTGGAGGCCAGAAAGATATCTGAAGGGTGGGGGAAATGAAAGAAGAGATTGAAAGTGGGTGGGAGGCTGCAATGTGTGGGAGTACAAGAACAAATTAGAGGCCTAAAAAGGGCGGGAGACCAGAAACAGTGGGAATCTGGAAAGGGGTGGGAGGCCAAGAAGAAATTTGAGACCAAAAAGGGGTGGGAGACTAAAAAGAAAATTTGAGGCTGAAAAGGGAAGGGAGGTGGAAATAAAAAGTTGAAAATGGTGGCAGGCTGAAAAGGGGTGGGAGGCTGGACAGAAATTAGAGGCCAGAAAGGGGTGGGAGGATGAAAAGAAACTTGAGTCTGAAAAGGGAGGGTAGGCTGAAAAATGGTGGAAGGACAAAAAGAAACTTGAGGCAGAAAAGGAGCGGGAGGCTAATGAGAATGTAGAGGCTGAAAATGGGTGCGAGGCCAAGAACAAATTAGAGGCCGAAAAGGGGTGGGAGGCCTGAAAGGGGCTGGAGACCGGAAAGAGATGGGAAGCTGAAAAGAAATTTGAGGCTGAAAAGGACTGGGAGGTAGAAATGAAAGGAGAGTTTGAAAATGGGTGGGAGGCCGAAAAGTGGGGGGGAGGCTAAAAAGAAAATGGGGGCTGAAAAGGAATGAGATGCAGAAATGAGAGATTGAAAAGGGGTGGGAGGCTGAAAAGGGGTGAAAGGCTGGAAAACGGATGGGAGGCCAAATAGATATTAGGGGCCAAAGAAACTGAGGCCATAAAGAGGTGGGAGGCAAAAATGAAAGAGGTTGAAAATAGGTGGGAGGCTGAAAAGGGTTGGGAAGCCAGAAAGGGTAGGGAGGCCAACATGAAATTAGAAAGTAAGAAGGGGTGGGAGGCCAATAAGGGCTGGGGGGCTGAAAAACAGTGGGAGGCCAACAAGAAATTTGAGGCCAAAAGGGGGTAGGAGGCCATCATGAGGTCAGAGACTAAAAAGAGGTGGGAGGCTGGAAAGGGGTGGCTGGTAGTGGGCGGGAAGACAGGGGTGGGAGGCCAAAAAGAAAGAGGGGGTTGAAAAAGGGTGAGAGGCTGAAAAAGAGGTGGAAGGCCAAGAAATTTTGGGAGTCTGGAAAGGGATGGGAGGATGAAAAGAAATTTGAGGTGGAGAAGGGTGGGAGGCTGAAAATGGGTGGGATTCCAAGAAAAAGCATCCAAATGGGGTGGGAGGCCAAGAAGAAATTTGAGGCCAGAAAGAGATTGGAGGCTGGAAAGGGATGGGAAGGGTGATGGAAATGAAAGGACAGGTTGAAAGTGGGTGGGAGGCTGAGATGGATGGGAGTACAAAAACAAGTCAGAGGCCAAAAAAGGGTGGGAGGCCAGAAACAGTGGGAGTCTGGAGAGGGGTGGGAGGCCAAGAGGAAGTTTGAGACCAAAAAGGAGTGGGGGGCTAAAAAGAAAACTGAAGCTGAAAAGGAGTGGGAGGTGGAAATGAGAGATTAAAAACGGGTGGGAGGCCGGAAAGGGTTGGGAGGGTAAAAAGGGAGGCCAACAAGAAGTTTGAGACCAAAACGGAGTGGGAGGCTGAAAGGAGTGGGAGCCTGAAAAGGGGAGAGAAGCCAAGTAGATAGTAGAGGCTGAAAAGGGGTGAAAGCCTGAAAAGAACAGTGGGAGGTTGAGAGGGGTGGGAGGACATAAAGAAATTTGAGGGGGAAAAGGGGTAGGAGGCTGATGAGAATGTAGCGGCTGTAAATGGATGGGAGACCAAGAACAGATGAGAGGCTGAAAAGGAAGTCAAAAAGAAATTGAGGCCATAAAGAGGTGGGAGGAAGAAATGAAATTGGTTGACAATAGGTGGGAGGCTGAAAATGCGTGGGAAGCCAGAAAGGGTTGGGAGGCCAACAATCAGAAGCTGAAAAGTGGTGGGAGGCCATTAAGGGGTGGGGGGCTGAAAAGGGGTGAGAGTCCCACAAGAAATTTGAGGCCAAAAAGGGGTGGGAGGCTGAAAAGAGGTGGGAGGCTGAAAAGGTGTGGGTGGTAATGGGTGGGAAGAGAGAAAGGGGTGGGAATCTGAAAAAAATGGGGTGTTGAAAAGGGATGAGAGGCTGAAAAAGGGGCGGGATGCCAAGAATTGTTGGGAGTCTGGAAAGGGATGGGAGGATGAAAAGAAATTTGAGGTGGAGAGGGGTGGCGGACTGGAAGGGGGTGGGAAGTGAAGAACAAGTTAAGAGTCCAAAAGTGGTGGGAGTCCAGAAAGGGGTGGGAGGCCAAAAAGGGGTGCAAAGCTGAAAAAAAATTTGAGGTCAAAAGGGGTAGGAGGCCAAAAAAGAGTGAGAGGTTGAGAGGGACGGGAGAACATAAAGAAATCTGAGGTGGAAAAGGGGTGGGAGGCTGATGAGAATGTAGGGACTGAAAGTGGGTGGGAGAGGCTGAAATGTGTGGGAGACCAAGAAGAAATTAGAGGCTGAAAAGGGGTGGAAGCTGAAAAGAAATTTGAGGCCCTAAAGGGGAGGGAGGCAGAAGTGAAAGAGGTTGAAAATGGGTGGGAAGGTTGAAAAGTGGTGGGATGCCAAGAACAAATTAGAGAGTAAAAAAGGGTGGGAGGCCAGAAAGGGGTTGGAGGCTGAAAAGATATTTGAGGCTAAAAAGGTGTGGGAGGCTAAGGAGAGCGTAGAGGCTGAAACTGGGTGGGAGGCCAAGAAGACATTAGAGGCAGAAGAGTGGTGGGAAGGTGAAAAGGAGCTTTAATGTCTCTTCAACCCAAACCATTCTATAATTCTATATGAGTGCTTGGGAGAAGGAGAGAGCAGCTCACATCAGTGTGAAGCTCCATCAGATCTCTTTGAACAAGGTGGTGTTGATATATCAGTTGTGGCTTTACGTTTTAGGTCACCAGCTTTGTGAATGCTCAGGAAGATGTGTGCTTCCAGCCTTACGCCTTTTATCCATATGGATGCAGCCACTCTACATGTGGACACAGTGAGAGGTAAGTGATCATGCATCGATTTATGGTACTGCCTGAGTGCCAGTTTGGCATTTTCTCTTAACACAAGGAAAAAGCACCTTTTCCTTAAATACGAAGTCCTAAGTCTTTTAATTAAGGGATATTTAAAGTTATATATTCATTACACATGAAATCATACAATCTACAAGCCCTCCAAATCAAATGCTTGATTCCTAATTCCTGGGTCACCATGCTGATTGTGTGGCCTTTGTAATTAATCAGGGAACAGCAAGAAGCAGGTTTTCTCTCTTCTTCCTTCTAGCTGCAAATAGGAAACCATTTGCAGGCAAATTATTACTGACAAAATCATGTGAGTTGTGTATAATAAATAGATTTAATGATGTGTGTAGACAATCACAAACAAGAAGGAAAACTAAGTGCATAAATGATTTCTTATTAATTATTTGCTCCATTCCGGTGCTTGCTGGTACTCCATGGGGATTTTGAGGATCAATTAATAAAGGTTCAAATAGGATCTTGAATAATGTTTAGGGCTCGAAAACACAGGTATTAGCTGAGGCTTCTGCTGTGAGTTGCTCGTGTTTGAGTGTCAGATCTTTACAGTCCATTTCATAAGTGACCATTAACTTTGGATTTATAATTGTTTGCTATGTAAACCTCTAACTCTTTAATGTCACCTTCATTTCACATGCTAATAGCTGCCTGCTTCACTCTGATTTGTGGGGATAGTTTTGACTTTAATGAAGATTTGAGTGTTTACATGAATAAACATTGGAGGGAATAAATCCAGTGGCCAGTCTCAAACGTGGTATATTTTCAAGCCAGAAGAGACCATTTGAATAATAGATGTTTAAATCAGACCATTTTATACTTCCAAGTAGCTCTTGCAGTGAAGGGAATCCATTTTTGCCTCACCACACAGGTGAGTGCTCCTGAGTTCAATAACGTGTTGAATAAGAGCATCTCTTTTCGAGCACATCCAGTCTCTATGAAAAGACTCCAGGTGATGATAAATGCATCCCTTTCCTTGACAAAGTGTGCTAATGGTTGTTCTCCGCTGGTGCAAAGTGAGGGTATAGTTCCTATTGAAAGTGGTTTTCAGTATTATTATTAGCTAGCTTTTCATAGCCCCCCCCAAAAAAAATCAAAGGAGTGCTCCTTTTAGCTCTCCATCACATTCACAGCTCCCACAGCAGACAGTCTAGTGAGTAAATATAAAGTAACAGACTTTCTAACCAGGCTATTTACTTGGTTCTTTGCAATGGCTCTGAATGAGCCATTAAGGACTGTTGTGTAAATATAGGATTATGGGCTCTTTAAACACATGCTATTCACTTGCTCTGCCATTTTGGGGGTCTCTTACTAGTGGGCTCCTACTGACAGACTCTTTGTTAACCCTTCTTTCACAGGAAAGACAGCAGTGGCTCTCTGCTACTTGCTTTGCCATCCACCTGTGTGTAGCAACCTAAGGAGTGCTAATGGGAAAGCTCTGCCTCTTTGGTTGAGCACATAAAGAACTTGTGGTCCTCCTGGGGTTAAAATGATCATGGCATGAGGGTTGCATTTTGGCATCCCACTAAGGTGACTTCATTAGGCTTAAGCAAGCTCCTCATGCCTCTGGCCCAGTCTTTTTGAGGATACTAATGGATTTTTCTACCAGTTTATATAAGGACAAGGGTAATTTCCAATGACCACAGTACAGTATTTGTCTAGTCCGGGTAGAATCCCATGTGCTGCTTGCACTGGGAAAGGCTATATGCTAAAATATCTCCAGTTGCCCGAGTACATCACTTCCATATCTTCTCTCTGCTCCTGGAGCAGTGCTGAGTTTCCTGAGTGCAGGGCAAGATGCAGCCCAGCAGATCCAGCTTTACAGTGCTTCAGGTCTCATTTCAACAGGAATGCTAAGGCTTCTGCTTCACAGGAGCCTCTCACATCTTAATAATGATCAGATACTGAGCTTCCAAAAAGACATGCTAAGTCTGAGCCTGGGGCTGACTCCAAAGTCTGCTGAACTCAAATGGAATATTTACAGTGATTTGGATTAGACGCTCTATGGTTTGACAGGCAGGAGAGACGGGCTGATTGCTCCTTGCACTCCTACGGGTGTAAATCATTTCAAAGGGGAAGAGAAGATAAAGCCATGATTTTCCTACTTCCCATGTCAGTCTTTTGACCTGGTAACAAACAGTATCCCTTCTCCTCGGGACAGCTAGGGTAGTATGTGCCTCATGTGGGGCTGTCTCCTGATATCTTCTGCATCAGCCAAATTGGGGATGGAAATATAGGCCTTAGGGGGTTTTAATCTTCAGTATGCTAAAGGATGATGAACTAACTAGTAATCCTTGGTATTACACCTGATTTTACCTGTGTCCAGAGAGGCCAGTTTCTTTTATGGCTCTAATTTAGCAAGGCTACAAATGCCAAGCCACAAAAGGTCCTGGTACTACAGAGAGCTTTGCTTAAAAGGTAGCAATTAATAGTCCCACTGCTTTTCCAATTTCCTCTTTAAGTTTTTATGTCCTTTATTGTGTTTCCTTGGCAGATACTTTAAGGCTTTTGTCTTACAGGTCTTGAGATGTGTGAGATCTCTGTGGCATAAAAATACATCAAACCCCAAGCTCAGAAATGACACAGCCCTTGTTAGTTAGTGGCTGCATAATCCATGTCATCTGTTTGTGCTTCTTTCTCTATTTCTGATGGCTGGAAGCATGTAGGGAGGGTGGAATATTCGAGCCAATAGACTAGCTAGCTGAATGTTGCAACATTTAGCCTCAGCTTCAGTTGCTTTGGACAGCCTTCTCCAGAACTGATGAGCATGATTTGTCCATGGAAAAGCCGTGGTCTTTTCTAGGATTTTAGAAATAATGGAGTTTTTCCTTAGGGAAGAAACAGATGTAAATTTATAGTTACAAAGTCTGAATGTTGCTTGGGTGAGATAAAATTCTTACTTTCATGATACCTGCTAGAAGACTTCTAACAGCAAAACATGCTCAGGATGTCACTTTTGCATCACAGCCTGAAGGTTGATATGGCCACCTTCAGGTTTTGAACAACCTGCAGATGTCTTGCACTGATTCCAGGCTGCTGTATAAACCTCAGGCTCAGCCAGAATCCCTCACAAGCTGTGAGCACAGTAGCTGCAGTTGTTCCAGTGCAAGATGCCACTGGAAGCTCTGTGAAGAACTTTTTGGGAAGATACTGAAATCTCCCTCTAATGCACTTGCTTGTTTAAAACTCAGCCTTCCTCTGTTAGCCTGTTCAGTGGTGTTTGGAGCAGATCTGAATCTGGCTGGACTTCTCACTTGAGCTCAGTGGCATCTCAAGGAACATGCTCTCTAACCAGCCAGCTAACAGCATGCTTTGTGTCATTGTGAGACCTAACCACGTTCCGGCAATTAAAGATATCTTTGTGGCTAATACTGAAGTTCCATCCCAAGATCTAATCAAGCTCTTGAAAACAGCTCATCAATTTTACAAGGGAGGAACAGCTGGAGTTGGCATCAGGGAGTGCTGTTGTTTTGGCTTGCAGATACAATAATTCCCTAGTAATAAACCCCTCCCTAAAAAAATCTGTTCTGCACATGCTAGTCCTGTGAATGTGTTTCTAGGGTTTTTTTTCCTGTCTTTCTCCCCACCTCTCCATGGTTTTTGTGGGTGTTTTGAGTTTGGGTGATAATTTTGGAGCTGAAAATGGTTTTTAGTCGTTTCATTTTAAAAGCAAAAGGGAAAGAAACGGCGATTTCTTTCTCTCTATTATGTTCTCAGTCATTTCTGACCCTAAGAAACAAATGTACGAACAACCAAGCAAAAGAAAAGCCATGAAAGCTTTGATCTGCAGCAAAGAAAACTCTCTGGTATTTAAAGAAGCAGCAAAATAAGGAAAGCTCTTTCTACGAATACTTTACTGATGAGAACATAACATCTTCTGTCATTCTGAGTGCTGCGTTTGGAGCCGCAGCAGCAGAAGCCGCCTTTATGGATAGGAAAAGTAAGAACCTACCTATTTGAGGAGGAAGTTAGAGGTGGCAAAAAAAGCCATCCTGAAGGATCATATTCATTATTTGGAGACATTAATTCTGAGACAGTGATTTTGCATGTTATTAGGGAGCAAGGGGATTGGAAAGAATTCATAACAAAGTAAATGGCTTCCTGGTCAGGATATAGTTCCATAGGCCCTATCTGGAGGTCCTTGTATCCATGGATAAGTCAGGGAGCTGCTACACAGACAAAGGGATCTACTCAAGGAAAAGGACAAGCAGCAGTTCATACTGAGGGACAGCATGATCCAATGGAAAGGGCTTTAGTTTGGGGCTCCAGGCTGCTGGGATCTCATCCCAGCAGTAGCCCTGGCTGCCTGGGTTATATTGGCTTTCACATTCTTTCCCTGGGTGCAAAATAGAGAGGCTGATCACCATTCACCTTCCAAAAGTGCTGTGCAAGCCATAGATGAAAAGTGCCAGGGCAACGTTGAGCAATATTAATGACTACGAAGCCACAAAGTTCTCCAAATAGAAGATGCTAAAAAGTACAAAGTGCTATTCTATTTTTATTAAAAATGTTATAGACAGGTCCTCTCCTCCCTTTCATTGAATGCATCCAACTTCCTTCCTCACGGATGGAAATTGAATTACTTGCAGTGTTTTGTACTGAAATTCTTCATTATATTCTAAAGGGAAAAAACCCACTAATAATATAGATCTGATAATTAAATTGCCACCAGAAGGTGATAAGTCATGAATGGAACAAACAAAGAGAAGAAAAGGGAAGAGGAATACAAAGAAATGTATTCTATGACCAGCATATGGAATATTAAAAGGAATAAAGAAAACGTAACCCTGATAATAAAGTCAAAGTAATGACTTTGACAGTTTATGTTCGAGGCACCATCTGGGCAAAGAAATGGGGTTGCGATTGCTGGTGTAACTCTTGCCCTCCTGAGCCTCTGGGCACAGTTTTCCTATGGTTTGCGTTATCAGAACTTCCCACTTCACTAAAGCTACCACCTACTGCCTGAAAGTATCTTATACCTGCAGAGTTGAAGGAGCTCTGTTTCTATGTCTTTTCCTTTATCCTGTTTTTCTTCTGCCTTTGTGGGAGAAGGAAGGGTTAAGGGCTGGTGGGATGCTCTGAGCTGTGCTCAGTGAGCTTTCAGGCCCTGCTGCAAGAGATAGAAGGGCAAAGGCACGGGGGTGTGGGGATGGTGGGTTGGGTTGAGGGGTGTCTTGCTGTTATGCCTTGGGGAAAGGCAGCGTGGTGGTCCTAGGGGAGACTTTGAGGGTCACATCGTTGCTTCTGGGCCGGCTGTGCTTATAGAGACATCTGTCTTTGGACTCCTCTGATAGCTTTTATAGGGCTGGTAGGACAGGGGGAAGCGATGCCTTTTTCATACCATGCGTAAGAGCAGCTTCAGGATAGTGCTGATCTTCCTGGCTGGAACTATGCTAGGATTCTGCCCTATGAGCTGGGGCAGGGGGATATGTTGGTTTTGCTCCCTTTTGAGTCTGGAGCAATCCCTTTGTGCCTTAAGACACAGCAGCCAATATTGCAAAGCTAATTTTCCAGCTCTGAGTCCTTTGCAGGTGTTCCCATTAAGTTAGGCTCCTTAGCTGACTGCTTTAGGGCATATTTCTTGCTCCTTTAGTCTTCTTAATCTTACTACTTTAGGCTTCTTAACCACAGCAGAAATCAGGCAGGAAGAGGGAGCTGGTATTAAGGATTATTCAGATAACCAGAAGCTGCATGAAGCCCCATTCATTGAGATGTTTTCATCTGAAAGCTTATGGAAGTGGCTAGAAGTAACCATTCAAATGCTTCCTGTTCATCAGATAAGCCCTGTAACTCATCCAGGGTTATAAAGCAAGTCAGTGGTGATGAGCAAAGTCTAGACTTCAGGTTCCCTGGATCCATTAGGATATTGTGCCTCTGCTTGATAGGTGAATGCAAAGTGGAAGTCACCAGGGTGTGGGGCTTTCCTTGTGCATGAGATTTGGGAATGGAAGCCAGGAGGAGGATGGGACTTAACCATGACAGAAACCACAGGAGAGCCTGCAGTGACGGGTTGGGTTAACTAAACCAGACTGCAAGGCTGGCCTTGCTTTGGTTGTGGGTGACTGATGTAGTTCTTTCCGACAGTAAATGCTGCAAGTGGCTGTTGGCCGAGACACAGTCATCATTTCCAAGTGCATTTCCTTCTTCTTGTGCCGAGATGTTACTTTGCCAGCATATGAGAAAGGCACAAAGCATTCAGACTGGATGATTTTAGGGCGACAGTTTCTCTTGGCCGTCACCCTAACCTGAGCAAAGTAAAAAAGCACTAAATTCTGGAAGGCAAAGGAGGGAATAGCAAGTGAGAAAGAGGAAAGCACCTTTCCTAAAGTACCTGTGAGGGATTTGGTCCTTTGAAACACGTCTATTGAAAGGAGCTGTAGCCCTGGGAGGGAGGGGGTGAATCTGTTTGTGCTTATACACTGTGCCAAATATCCAGGAACTTGGATGCAGGAGGAGGTGAAATTGTTCATATTTATGTAGCAACTACAAACCATAAAACACCATTTGCTTTCCTCATTGCTGAGCCTTTGGAGTGCAGTGTGGGTTCTGGTACAGCCTTTGCAGCACACCGTGTGCTGCCTCACACTGTTCCACTTTGGAGTTTCAGTGAGAAGTGGAAGATGGGATGAGCCTGGACCCCCTGGCAGGAGGGGTGATGTCAGCAGCGGGATGCTCACTGCCTTTGGGTACCAGTATGCTTCATCCATTGTGCTGCCTGCGATGCACACTCAGCATAGGGCAGATATGTGACCTTGGTCACACATCATCCAAGGAGGGGATGAGGTAGGTCCCTCCTTAGGGTCCATCTGCAAAGAGTGTAGCAGTAGTAGGTGACCTGTAGAGTGAATATAGGAGCTGATGCTGTTAAAGAGATGGGCAGAAGGCACCTGTGCCTCTGCAGCCTTCTTGCAACAGCGATGGGAGACAATAAGTTACAATATATGGTGCTTTTGATCAAATTCGGAGCAATTTCCCTTTAAGAGAGTTCCCTTTAAAAGGAATAATAAGCCTTTTTTTGAGACCTGAGTGTCAGCAGCAGAAGCCGGGCTTGTTTTCACGTTTGTGCTGTGGAACAGTGTTGGGCGGCACCATCTGATTCCTTTTCTTACAATTCTTTTGTGTCTTTCCTTTTGTAAGCAAAAATGAGCACATTCAGGCATGAGAGAAAGGAGTGAAATCAGATTGTATTGCATTTCTTTGGCATAGACGGTGCAGTGCAAGATCTTTTCCTTCCCTTTAACTCCTGGAATTTTAGATAGCCTGAGAAAAAATACCAGCATGGACAAAAAGTGGGGAATCAGCTTTCCATCTAAATGCGATTTCACAAACCCCATCTTTCTATGCAGTTAATTATTTTGTCTTTTATCATTCCATTCTGTGATTCCTCAGCTCTGTTTTCAGATCTTCTATGCACTTTCAGATGAGCCCATGCCTTCTGAAAGTGATGTTTTGTTAATGGGGACCATCAGCAGTTTGAACAGCAGGAACTAAACGGAGTATTTCCTTCCCCAGAAGAGCTCTTGCTAATTTCCTTCAGTCTAAAGTAAAACTGAAAAGAAGTTCTTTCAGGAAATTGTAAATTCATCCCAAAAAGCAGAACTTCAAGGGGAAGAAAACTGCTCTGGTTACATTGAGAAAATGATTTAGGCTGAATAGAAAGAGCAGGGCAAAGGTGTAGGTGAGTGCACCACACTCATTTCAACACTTCCAAAGGGAAATAAATATTTGGGAATGTTGCAGTGTTTCATTTTGAAGTTATTTTGAAGGGAAACTTTTTTTTGTTGAACAATGACATTTTCTATTTAAAAATGACTCTTCAAAAAGAATTATAGGGAAATAAGGGTCAAACATGCTGAATTCTTTGTTTCGGCTGAAATGCAGTATTTCAGGTTAACTCCAGGTGATGTTTTCCAGGGACTTGAATCGTTCCTCCTGCAAATGCTGTGGTTTAATTTGACTTGTGCATATTTTTCCCTCATGAAATTTTGGGGTTTGCAATATAATGGAAAAACCTCTTTTTATCCCTCCACCTGCCAAAGCCTGGGTTATCCAGCCCTCACACATGCACACTGCTTCAAGCGGGTGCTGAAGCCTGGCCAAAATCATTCTCTGTTCCCCAGCACTCCAGGGAGCTTTGCCAACACGGCATGATGCCAGCCTGTGCTCTGCTGTTTTCCCATTCTTCAGTCCCTGGTGAAACTGTTCCAGGAACCTCATTCCTGACCTGCTGCCCATTCATCCATTCCCTAGCACATCACCTGCAGCGTGATCCTTGTGCTGATGCGGGTTTCTGTACTCAGTCGCGTGCACTCCTCACCATACCAAGAAGTGAATGTTGTTCACAACAGCCTTACTGGAATCATGGAGTAGTTGGGAGGTGGGTATTGTGGAAGCAGTATCTATGTATTTAATCAATGGTTTAATTGATTAAACATGTATCAATGATAAACCATTAATTAAATATGTAGAGAAAGCCGCTCATTTGCCATCCTGGAGTGCTGCTAATGAAGAATAATCTTATACTGCAGGTATAAGAAGCTTTAGAGGGCTGGAATAAGTAAATACAATCAACATGACCAGAAGTTCTGCACAGTTTTGGACTCTGAAGGCACATGGCTAATGGAGCCCTGCATTCAGTCCAGGTGCATACCCAAATACAGCTGATTAGCCAATGGGGCAAGCACCTAATTAATCTCTGGAGTGACAGAGCCTGCATACAAACCAAGTATGCAATTGTACATCTGTTTTACAGATGGATTTGCACATCTCTAGTTGTATATAAGACTTTCAGTGATACAGCAGCTCCTTAGCACAATGATGAGGAAGATGTTCTTTTCCTTCATGCACAAGCCTGGTACTTGCAATAAATTCCAGGGGCCCTGTGCTGGTGGGGCTGCTCCAAATTGTGTGATGGTCCCTACAACCCGTATTGGCATTGTAATGCTGTGTATGTCTGTGTTTGCATACAGATGTCTTTTGTGCTTTGTAGAGAGCTGAACAAAATGGATGCAGCAAATTGGGGTGGAAATCTGCCAGCTTTGGTCTAATGAACCTCTGTGACTGTGTCTGCAAGTGGTACAGGCACGTGGCATCCCTGCACCCAGCTTGAAGTGCAGCCAGCCCAGGCTTGGGCTGAAAAACAGGTTTTTCCATGTATTACAGTCCTGCAGAGAAGTGTAGGACAGGGAATGAAGGATTTGCCTTCCATTTTATCAACACACTCTCTTACTAGAAGTTTAGGGATAGTAGATGCTGAAGTGATGAACTGGTACGTAGCAGGAAATGAATTAAGGCAAAGGAGGTCAAACGAAGACTTGACCAAACCTTATTTCACAATTTAAACTTGAATCAAACCTCTCCCAGTTATTTTCCACACTCACAAGTGTTCTTTGCCTGCCTGTTTGCTCTTGGTGCTCTCTGAAGCACACAGAAAGCAGTGTGAGCCAATGAGCAGGACTGCCAGGAGCTGCGCATCTCCAGCCTCCTGACCACATCTTAATACCGCAGCAGAGTGGGCCGCAGCAAGTCCTTTACAGATGTTGTGCTGGACTCCGAGTCCACTGGGGGAGGATGGAGGAGTTCAGTAAATGCCACAGGGATATGCAGTGCAAAAGGCACCAAACTCGCAAGCTGCGGACATCCTCATCAGCAAGCTGCAGCGGTTTGATTAAATCCTTCCAAGCACCCCGAGATGATAACACCATGAATAGAGCTTCCTAATTTCATTTCCCCAGCACCATTGAGCAGGTAGATTTCCTTAGACAGATGCAGGACCTTTGCTGCACTAGCTTTAATAATCAATAGAGATGAAGGCAGAGCCTACCTTATGTGTCACTGAAAACCTGGGAGTTAAAGTCGAGAACCACGATATCCTTCTCACTGGTGTTTCTGCAGTGGCACAGAGAGCAGGCTGGTGGGCACTGAGAGTGATTGATGGCATTGCTGACCAAATGGAGAACAGTGATTTATGGACGAGCTGTGCATGCTGTACTGGAGAAGAATAAATAGATTCAGTTTCAGGCCTCTTGGAAGGTGCTGGCCAAAGCCTTTCATTAAGTTAGCCTCTTGGATGTGGGCTGTCAAAACGTTTTAACATCTGTCTGTGACCTCCAAGCCGTTTCCTTTCCCTTCGCTGCCTTCTGCAGCCCCAGCCCTCACTTGCAGTCAGAACTGACAGCCTTAGCCATTAGAATCACTCTTTGGATTAATTACCCAGAAATACACTTTCAAATCTTCCACTCCATGTAACAGCAAATTAAAGGGCAGCCTGGGTGGGGTTTTACATATCCTGGCTTGGCTGCCCCTTTCCAGCTAATGCAACCATTAACACCCTGGTGCAGGGTTGGCCACTGCTCTCCCTTCCCTGCCCCACTCCTGCTGAGGAAAATAGGCAGAAAGTGCTTTTATTTCCCAAACTTTTAAAGGGAGTTCAACCCAGTGTTAATGGGAAGAGTTAGAGGCATGGTCTAGGAAACAGAGGTTGTGGGGAGGCAGTGCCTGGCCTTGTATCTGCGCTGAGCCCATAGGATGCTCCTTTCTGTCATCCAGGAGCCCCTGCAGTGACCGGGCAGTTTGGTTTCCCATTTCTCCAGTCATTGCCCTGCAGCTCTGCTGCTACCAGCAAAAAGCACCTCAGGCTGGTACCCACGTTAGGCAAGGGTGGATGCATGACCAGCACAAGTGATCCCATAGCAGCATGGAGGCATCTCCTTCTCCTTATCTGTAAGCTCCCAAGAGAGATGCAGAGCACAGGTACAACTCGTATCATGGGCACCTCCATAGTGATGACTTTGTTGCTTGAAGTCTGCATGTCTCTGGAGCAGTAAGCAACAACACACCAAGCTCTGACCTCCCTCAAATCATTTCCATCATCTGTTCAGCAGCCAGGTTCTCAGATCAAACCTGGAGGCTCTTAGGAGATGATCCCTCAAACATGCACGCAAGGATGTGCGTAGCCCAGCACTGCTTCTGTCTTTGCTTTCCCATTTCATCTGCATTGTTCCCATACTCAGAAACAAGCAGAGAAGCTTGACAAATAGTTTTCATCATTCATTTAGGAGCTTTGTGAACAAGTTCTCAGGTATGTAGCTTTTTTGAAGGCAAATATTTCAAATTCCAACTCAGTTGAATGCCTGATTCCCATAAAGAATCTCCACAGATCAATCCATGCCCATTCCTGCCCTCAAAACCAGCAAAAATCCCTTCCGAAGTGAGTAACCTGACGTGCTTTTCCCCTCTGTGTGTTCTCAAACCCCTGCAATCACTGCACTGCTGCTGGTTGTCAGCTCATCTGAAAGGGGGCAATTAGGTGGGTAACTCTTGCACACACACTCTGCCTGACAGCCCCTATTCCCACGTGGAGCCAGGAAAGCCAGAAGGCTGTCTCCAGCTCAGCAGGGGGGCTTCAGACATCTGCCCCCAGGGATGGAGAGGGATAGGCAGGTACCTGCAAGGATGCGAGGATGGGATGGGTTCAGGGAGACAGAGGAAACCTATGGGAATGAGACCTGCAGCGGTGGAATAAATGAAGGGCATTGTCCTGCCAGTCCTGCCGGGTGATGCGGTTGCTAGAAATGGTTCAAATCATTTCCATCCACTTTCTTCTTTGGCATCCTCCCTCCACGCTTGGTTTTCCTAGAGCAGCCTCTTGCAAACACTCCTTCTGCAGAGCTAACAGGAGGGAGCAGGGCTCCCTGGAGCAGAAGGAGAGAAATCAAAGGACTTGGGGAAATAAATAAATAAATGGGCTTGTTTATCCTTTTATTAATAGCAGAGTGGTGTTCCCAAGGGAATAGACCAACTGTGACTGATCCAGCCATGCAGAGCTGCATCCCTGACGCCTCTGGTTGTGCTTCTCTTTTTCCCTTCTCTTTTTCCAGGGTTAATTGCTAGGAAAGAAAAGTGAAATGTTTAATTCTCGCCTCCTTATTTCTGCCTCTCCTTCCCCAGTCAAACACACACGACCTGAGCATTGAAACCGCAGAGCCATTGCTGAGCTGTCCCGGTCCCTGCCACATCCATCCCGGCTCCCTGATGCTCCCAGGCTATACAGGAAGGAGGACAAGGCCAAACTGCAATGTTCTGTGGCAGAGCTGATGGGTTAATGACAACGGGGGTGGTTTTAATTCGTGTTTGTGTGAAGGAACGTTCAGCTGGGTCAGTGACACTGCTCTGCTCTCCCCCAGGGAGAATGAGCATAACCCACACATTGCCTGGCAGCCAGGCATCCTCCTGACATGTCTTGAAAGGGAAGCAGGAGGAGCTGGCTGTGATGGGCCAGGAGGCTTTGAAATGCATCCCAGGGCAGGGAACAGAAGAGCTACTGATATTCATGTGAAAGGTGGCCCTGGCCGGCTGGCTCTGCCATGAGTGCAGAATACTGGCAGGTTTAATGACAGCATCCTGCTGCAGTGATGTCCACCAAGGACTTGTTCAGCATCCCCAAAGCCCTGCCACAGCAGGGCTCTTCATGCTGGAGTTTCTGAAGCATGTTTTGTGCTTGGGCTCTGGCCTGGAAGCTGGAGGCTTTCATTTCGGGATATCTGAGGGAGGATTTTCAAAGGCATCTCTCATCAAAAGTCAAAGGGAATGAAGGACTTGACCTCCTTGTGTGCAGCTCAGCCTCTTTCCCCAGGCTATTCTGGCTTCCCTTTCAGGACAGCAAAGCCTCATCCATCCTGCCTGGTAATGAATCCAGTTTGGAATCATTGGGGGCGTTCTTGAAAGAAGCAGTCCCAGTGGTCACCTGCAATGTCCAAGCCCACCTTTCACTGTGGCACAGCAGCAAAGCTGATGTGATAGAGATGAGGTCAGCCTTGGAGTGTGTCACAGCAGTTGTATTAATGAGATGGAGCCAGGGTCTCCTCCAACCCACCTTTCCTCAGGTGACCAGGCTCAATATGAAGCCCTGTGGCTTCTCAGGCAGGTTTATCAGCATCTGACCTTCTGCATGAGAACAGAGAGCGAGTGGTTTAGAACGAGCATCCCCAAATATGCAGCGGGAAACACAATTTCCCAAAAGCCATAGGGAAGGGAGAGGAAAGGACTGGCCTGAAGTGGGGTTTTAAATCTCCTAATTGGGTGAAGGAGGAAGCAAGAAAGAATAAGTGCTCAGGTGGGAAAGGGGAAGGAAAACTGCATCTTAGTGCCTGGGATACGGTACAGCTCAGAAACTGCTGAAAGGGATGTAGTCGTCTCTGCAAATCAAGATGAGCTGGCTGGCCAGTGAAGCATGCCCAGCATTTTATATCTCACATTGTTTGGAGATAGGGATTCAGCTGAGTGCATTCAGCAAATAAAGATCAAATAACCTGCTGTGAATAATGTTTTAAACCTGGGTTCCTATCAGGATCTAGTTATAAGCCCATATACTCTGCTGGATAAAAAATAAGTTACACATGGCTGGAGGCAGTATTACTTTCTATGGAAGATGAAATCTGTTTTGAAATAGAAAATGTTTAGTACTTCCCTCTGCCTCCTTGTAGGTTTTTGGGAAGGGCTAAACCACATAAAGGTGCCTGATGGAGAGGGTGGAGGAGGGTCCCCTATGCTTCATCCACCACCTCTGGGTCCAGAGCTAAGGATTTATGCTAACAGAAGGGGTGAGCCCTAGGAGGGGGGGGAGGTGGAGCCCACGTTGCTCGCTGGTTTGGCTGTTTTGCCTGGGATCAAGCTAACCTCTGCAGCACTAAGCTCCTTAGCAGAGAAACAAGCCCCCGATGAGCTGATCCTGTGCTTGTGCGATGATAATCAACGCCTTGGCTGCCAGCCACAGGGAAGAGCCACCCGTTGCTGCTGTTCTCTCTTTTGAGCATGTGCACCTGAACCAGCTCATGGCTTTACGGCATCAGGGACTTTCTATGGAGTCATTTGGGACAGGTCCTGGTGCTGAGGCTTGATTTGAAA